>JAJONR010000746.1:0-146635 GCA_029582245.1 Solanum etuberosum
ACAAAAACTGAAAGCAGGTATATATCAAGACAATACATCAAACATCTAACAAGCTTCAGCAAACCAACAAACTAGGCCAGCATGGCCATAACGTAGCTATACACCCCACACACTAGTATGCAAGCCTCTAAGAGTGGTAAAGATTGGCGGACAGGGCCCCATCCTATCCATAAAAATATAAACAACAAAAGCTAACAAACCTCCCAACTCTAGCAGCTCCGGAGGAAAGGGGCTAGCCAACCAGATAGAAGTCAATCCTGCTGCTGAGGAGGTCTACTGGGTTGTCTGTCGGGACCTGCATGCATGAATGCAGCGCCTCCAGACAATGGGGTGTCAGTACGAAATAATGTACAGAATATGAAAGGATATAGACTAAATGAGCAAGTATCATACTATACCAAAAACAATCAGGTAAGGAAATCAAAATTTAGATAAGCATGCTAACCCACTATTGAATCTAAAAATACAAACAAATGATCAAACAACAACCTAACCAAACCCCCATAAGCTCGGTAGGTACAAACAACACACCACCTACCTAGTCCCCCATAAGCCCAGAAGGTGCCAAATCAACCTACATACCCCTATCGGTAGCCCCTTGTCTTTGTAAGAAGTCACATAGCCCTTTTTGGTAACAATATAGCCCCGTAGGCAGTGCATAGCCCTCTTAGGCAACATCATAGCTCTGTGGGCTGCACATAGCCCTCTTTTGCATCAACATAACCCTGTAGGCAACACATAGCCCTCTTTGGCGTCAAAGTAGCCCCGTAGGCAACACATAACACTCTTTGGCATCAATATAGCCCCGTGGGTAACACATAGCCCTCTTAGGCAGTAACATAGTCCTCTTAGACAACATCATAGCCCCCACAGGTAGTTCATAGCTCAACAACTTACAGCAATATCCCCAAGGGCGACAACAAACAATTGAATAGGCTAAAGGCGAGCAATTTAGCTTTAAACAATATATATGAATAGTCTCCAAGTAGTTCCTAACTTAGGTCATTCTTAACAGATTATGAGTCCCTAAAATGAGGGTTTATAACCACTAAATCAGTCAACCACTCACAATTACATCTACAAGATCACGAACATCAACTACCCTATTATATCACTCTCAAGCTCTAAGGAAACATGCCGAACGAAGGGAATAGTCTTAACATACATTTTCCTTTATAATTTATACTGAAAATACCTCTGTTTGCACCAGTACAACACTAAAAAAAAGTAAAATCAATCAGTAATTAAGGACAAGAATTACTACGACAACTCGACAATCCATACGGATTACTATCGTAAATTACTTCCTAAGAGCTAAGGTATCCATAAACCGATAAAAGATGGTTCCTACCTTTCTTTACACGCCCAGAACACTTGAATAAAATCAAAACACCGAAAAAATGTCTGTTGCAAGAACCTCCACGGAGCTACACCGCTCAATTCACCATGAAAACTATACCAAAATGATGAGCTCGCGACATAGGGCAATTTTTGATAAGGAGCCAAGAAGATATCATGAACACACAAGGATGATTTGAGGAGTAATTCTCTGATTTTTGTGGGTTTCTTAGGAGCTGGAATGAAGAAAAATGAAGAAGATGCTATCTTATAAGCTTCCACCGACTTAGGGGACCCACCTCACGTGCTTGCTTGCACAGTCTCGCGAAAATGCAAATATCTCTCTATTCTGAAGTTGTATGAATGAACGGTTTGATGCGTTGGAAACTAGACTCGTACACCTTCGATTTTCTAGGTCGTAGGCCCCATAACTCTTTATAGATTGGGAGAAAACCTCCGAGACATTTGACTAAATTTCCGAGAAATATTTAAAAAGGAACTTACGATAACTTTCGCCAACTTTTATTTTGCAACTTACCT
Source organism: Solanum etuberosum (assembly GCA_029582245.1). NCBI lineage: Eukaryota > Viridiplantae > Streptophyta > Magnoliopsida > Solanales > Solanaceae > Solanum > Solanum etuberosum. Next base: position 1,879 of record JAJONR010000746.1, read on the forward strand.
AACTTAAAAACTTGGATACAACCCTTGAACACTTAAAATATGACATACCACATCATTCTTAGTTTATTACTCACCCTCTTTGTTTTTCCACGAAGGTACGAGTTAAATTAGAGTTTTGAAAAGTCGGGGTGTTACAAAAGGTCTTCTCACATTGAATGATTCTGGGTTGAAAGGTTTGCTCACCTAAAATGAATCGAAGCATGTTTGAGCTATTATATCTTGAAGTAGTGATATGAGATCCCTTCATGAATAGCTTGACTTAGTAAGACAAGATCATGCATGGTAGCTTGAGTTAGTAGATCTCATGGATAGCCTTGGATTGAGCAATAGTACCCTTCCAATGGTTAGCTTGAACTAGCATGAGAGGATGCTTGCATGATAGCATGACTTGGTAAGGCCAAACCATTTCATTGGTAGCTTGGATTGAGAAATAGTACCCTTCCTTGAGTAGCTTGGACTTGCATGAGAGGATGCCTTCCATGATAGCTTGGTATAGCATAATGAGGTATTTTTCCTTGATAGCCTTGAATTGGTAAATAGTAACCATTCATGGGTAATGATTTGTCTTGGATTAGTAAAGAAGTACTCTTCCATGAATAGTAGAAATAGCTAAAGAGGGACTAGTCCCTAATCAAAGTAGCATAGCTATGATGAAACAATGTTACTTTATGTAGATTCATTGTAAGCATATGTCGGTATGAGATTTACTTGTATGATGATGGGTTAGATTGGATTGTTGCTTGAGTTGCCTTCCATGATATATATGGCTAGAGGTGGATTACCCAAGCCCTAACTAAGGATAAGTTGAGGTTACTTGAGAAGTGTTCCTCTCACATTATGATGATCTATGTGCATGGATTATGCCTATGACTTATGTTGTTTCCTCTTATGCTTATGGCTTATGTCTTATGTTGACTAATGCTTATGTTATGCCTATGTTGATGTTTATGCAAGCTATCATATTTAGTACATGTTTGTACTAACGCATACACTTGCCTACATTTCTTATCCAAATGTAGGGTCCGGTGGTATCGACTCTCATCCCCGTGGCTAGGATCTTAGTAGAGCAAGATTTGAAGATTGGTGAGTCCTCATAGCATTCGAGGATTTGACCACCATGTCCTTATGTCTTTCGTTTTATGTTTTGAACTATTGTATGGGCTATGTCCCAAGGATATTCATGTTTTAGATGGTTTGAGACAATTGTAATAGACTTCCGCTCGCTTTATAAAGACATTGATTGTTATTGAAAAATGTTTTAAATTCCCGCTCATTTCTATTATCTTATGTTATGAAAGCTAAGTTGGCTTGTATGAGGCCTCTCGGGGTCTTGTACGCCTTGTTACATCTAGGGGGTACCCTTGGGTCGTGACAGGTGTTTTGATGTATTTTTCTTGATTTTTATATTTTTTGAACATTTACGAGGAAAAAATAATATTTTTGTTATTTTTCGGACAGTTATGAATAAGAGTAAAATTTTGATCATTTTTTTGATTCGATATTATAAGGTCATTGGTGCAGTTTGAAATTTTTTTTGAGGTGTTTTGATGTATTTTTTCTTGATTTTTATATTTTTCAGACATTTACGAGGAAAAATTAATTTTTTTGTTATTTTTCGGACAGTAACGAAAAAGAGTAAAATTTTGATCATTTTTTCGTTTCGATATTCTAAGGTCATTGGTGTAGTTTGAAAATTTTTAAGGTGTTTTGATGTATTTTTCTTGATTTTTATATTTTTCGGACATTTACGAGGAAAAATTAATTTTTTTGGATAGTTACGAAAAAGAGTAAAATTTTGATCATTTTTTCATTTCAATATTTTAAGGTCATTGGTGCAGTTTCAAAATTTTTTGAGGTATTTTGGTGTATTTTTCTTGATTTTTATATTTTTCAGACATTTACGAGGAAAAATTAAACTTTTTTATTATTTTTCAGAAAGGTACGAAAAAGAGTAAAATTTAGATCATTTTTTCATTTGAATATTCTAAGGTCATTGGTGCAGTTGGAATTTTTTTTGAGGTGTTTTGATATATTTTTCTTGATTTTTATATTTTTCGGACATTTACGAGGAAAAATTAATTTTTCTGTTATTTTTCGGACAGTTACGAAAAAGAGTTAAATTTTGATCATTTTTTTCGTTTCGATATTCTAAGGTCATTGGTGCAGTTTGAAAATTTTTAGAGGTGTTTTGATGTATTTTTCTTGATTTTATATTTTTTGGTTGTTATTTTTCGGATAGTTACGAAAAAGAGTAAAATTTTGATCATTTTTTCGTTTCAATATGCTAAGGTCATTGGTGCAGTTTGAAAATTTATTGAGGTGTTTTGATGTATTTTAATATTTTTCGAACATTTATGAGGAAAAATTATTTTTTTGTTATTTTTCGGACAGTTACGAAAAAGAGTAAAATTTTGATCATTTTTTTTTGTTTCGATATTCGAAGGTCATTGGTGTAGTTTGAAATTTTTTTGAGGTGTTTTGATGTATTTTTCTTGTTTTATATATTTTTCGGACATTTATGAGGAAAAAATAATTTTTATTTTATTTTTCGGACAGTTACGAAAAAGCGTAAAATTTTGATCATTTTTTCGTTTCGATATTCTAAGGTCATTGGTAGAGTTTGAAATTTTTTTGAGGTGTTTTGATTTATTTTTCTTGATTTTTATATTTTTCAGACATTTACGAGGAGAAATTAATTTTTTTGTTATTCTTCGGACAGTTACGAAAAAGTGTAAAATTTTGATCATTTTTTTCGTTTCGATATTCTAAGGTCATTGGTGCAGTTTGAAATTTTTTTGAGGTGTTTCGATATATTTTTCTTGATTTTTATATTTTTCGTACATTTACTTTTTTCATTTCGATATTCAAAGGTGATTGGTGCACTTCAAAATTTTTTGAGGTGTTTTTATATATTCTTCTTGATTTTTATATTTTTCGGACATTTACGAGGAAAAATTAAAATTTTTGATATTTTTCGGACAGTTAGGAAAAAGAGTAAAATTTTGATCTTTTTTTCGTTTCGATATTCTAAGGTGATTGGTGTAATTCAAAAAAAAATTGAGGTGTTTTTAGGTATTTTTCTTGATTTTTATATTTTCCGAATATTTACGAGGAAAAATTAAAATTTTTGATATTTTTCGACAGTTACGAAAAAGTGTAAAATTTTGATCTTTCTTTTGTTTCGATATTCTAAGGTGATTGGTGCAATTCAAAATTTTTTGGAGGTGTTTTTATGTATTTTTCTTGATTTTTATATTTTTCGAACATTGACGAGGAATATTTAAATTTTATTTTATTTTTCGGACAGTTACGAAAAAGAGTAAAATATAGGTCTTTTTTTCTTTTCGATATTCTAAGGTGATTTGTGCAATTCAAATTTTTTTGAGATGTTTTTATCTATTTTTCTTGATTTTAATATTTTTCAAACATTTACGAGGAAAAATTAAAAATTTTGATATTTTTCAGACATTTACGAAAAAGAGTAAAATTTTGATTTTTTTTTCGTTTCGATATTCTAAGGTGATTTGTGCAAATTGAAATTAATTTGAGGTTATTTTATGTATTTTAGTTGATTTTTATATTTTTCGGCCATTTACGAGGAAAAAATAATTTTTTTGATATTTTTCGGACAGTTACGAAAAAGAGTAAAATTTGATCTTTCTTTCGTTTCGATATTCTAAGGTGTTTGGTGCAATTCAAAAAAATTTGACGTGTTTTTATATATCTTTCTTGATTTTTATATTTTTCGTACATTTACGAGGAAAAATTAAAAATATTGATATTTTTTAAGAAAGTTACGAAAAAGAGTAAAACTTTGATCTTTTTTTCGTTTCGATATTCTAAGGTGATTGGTGCAATTCGAAAAATTTTGAGGTGTTTTTATTTATATTTCTTTATTTTTATATTTTTCGGACATTTACAAGTAAAATTTAAAAAATTTGTGATTATTCGGACAGTTACGAAAAAGGATAAAATTTTGATCTTTTTTTTATTTCGATATTCCAAGGTGATTGGTGCAATTTGAAATTGTTTTGAGGTGTTTTTATGTATTTTTCTTGATTTTTATATTTTTCAGACATTTACGAGGAAAAAATAATTTTTTTTGATATTTTCGGACAGTTACAAAAAAGAGTTAAATTTAGATCTTTTTTTTGTTTCGATATTCTAAGGTGATTGGTACAATTCAAAATTTTTTGAGGTGTTTTTATGTATTTTTCTTGATTTTTATATTTTTCAGACATTTACGAGGAAAAAATAAATTTTTTTGATATTTTTCGGACAGTTACAAAAAAGAGTAAAATTTAGATCTTTTTTTTGTTTCGATATTCTAAGGTGATTGGTGCGATTCGAAAATTTTTGAGGTGTTTTTATGTATTTTTCTTGGTTTTTATATTTTTCGGACATTTACAAGGAAAATTTAAATTTTTTGTGATTATTCAGACAGTTACGGAAAAGAGTAAAATTTTGATCTTTTTTTTTGTTTCGATATTCCAAGGTGATTGGTGCAATTTAAAATATTTTTGAGGTTTTTTTATATATTTTTCTTGTTTTTTATATTTTTCGAACATTTACGAGGAAAATTTAAAATTTTTGTTATTTTTCGGACAGTTACGAAAAAGAGTAAGATTTTGATCTTTTTTTCATTTCGATATTCTAAGGTGATTGGTGCAATTGAAATTTTTTTTGAGGTGTTTTCATTTTGATTTCTTGATTTTTATATTTTTTGGAAATTTATGAGGAAAAAGTAAATTTTTAATATTTTTCTGACAGTTACGAAAAAGAGTTAAATTTTGATCTTTTATTTGTTTCGATATTCTAAGGTGATTGGTGCAATTCAAAAAAAATTGAGGTGATTTTATGTCGTTTTCTTGATTTTTATATTTTTTAGACATTTACTAAGAAAATTTAATTTTTTTGTTATTTTTCGGTCAGTTATGAAAAAGAGTAAGATTTTGATCTTTTTTTCGTTTCGATGATCTAAGGTGATTGGTGCAATTAGAAATTGTTTTGAGATATTTTTATTTATTTTTCTTGATTTTAATATTTTTAAAACATTTACGAGGAAAAATTTAAAAATTTGATATTTTTCGGATAGTTACGAAAAAGAGTAAATTTTTTATCTTTTTTTAGTTATGATATTCTAAGGAGATTGGTGCAAATAGGTTTTTTTTTGAGGTGTTTTTATGTATTTTTCTTAATTTTTAATTTTTTCAAAAATTAACAAGGAAAATTTAAATTTTTTGAGATTATTCGGACAGGTACGAAAAAGAGTAAATTTTGATGTTTGTTTTGTTTCGATATTCCAATGTGATTGGTGCAATTCAAATTTTTTTTGAGGTGTGTTTTCTGTATTTTTCTTGATTTTTATATTTTTCGGACATTTACAAAGAAAAAATAGAATTTTTGATATTTTTCAGACAGTTACGAAAAAAAGTAAAATTTTGATCTTTTTTTTGTTTCTATATTCTAAGGTGATTTGTGCAATTCGAAATTTTTTGAGGTGTTTTTATGTATTTTTCTTGATTTTTATATTTTTGGGATATTTACAAGGAAAATTTAATTTTTTTTTGATTATTCAAACAGTTACGAAAAAAGTAAAATTTTGATATTTTTTTCGTTTTGATATTTCAAGGTGATTGGTGCAATTCAAAAAAAAATTGAAGTTGTTTTTATGTATTTTTCGGACATTTACAAGGAAAAATTAGAATTTTTGATATTTTTTGGATAGTTACGAAAAAGTGTAAAATTTTGATATTTTTATTGTTTCGATATTCTAAGTTGATTGGTGCAATTCAAAAATTTTTGAGGTGTTTTTATTTATTTTTTTATTTTTATATTTTTCAGAAATTTATAAGGAAAATTTAAATTTTTTGTGATTATTCAGACCGTTACGAAATAAAGTAAAATTTTGATATTTTTTTCGTTTCGATATTCCAAGGTGATTGGTGCAATTCGAAATTTTTTTGAGGTGTTTTTATGTATTTTTCTTCATTTTTATATTTTTCGAACATTTACGATGAAAAATTAATTTTTTTATCTTTTTTTGAAAGTTACGAAAAAGAGTAAGATTTTTATCTTTTTTTCGTTTCGATATTCGAAGGTGATTGTTGCAATTGGAAATTTTTGAGGTGTTTTTATGTATTTTTTTTCATTTTTATATTTTTCGGACATTTACGAGGAAAAATTAAAAATTTTGAAATTTTTCGGACAGTTACAAAAAATTGTAAAATTTTGATCATTTTTTCGTTTTGTTATTCTAAGGTCATTGTTGCTATTCGGAATTTTTTTAAAGTGTTTTTATGTATTTTTCTTGATTTTTATATTTTTCGGACATTTACGAGGAAAAATAATATTTTATGTTATTTTTCGGAAATTTATGAAAAACAGTAAAAAATTTGATCATTTTTTCATTTTGATATTCTAATGTCATAGGTGCAATTCAGAATTTTTTTGAAGTATTTTTATATATATTTTTTTGTTTATATATTTTTCGGACATTTACGAGGAATAATAATTTTTGTTGTTATTTTTCGGATAGTTACGAAAAAGAATAAAATTTTGATCATTTTTTCGTTTCGATATTCTATGGTCATTGGTGCAATTTCAGAAATTTTTTGAGGTATTTTTATGTATTTTTAAAAAAAATACTTTTTGGATATTTACGAGTAAAAACTAAAACTTTTTGTTATTTTTCGGACAGTTACGAAAAAGAGTAAAATTTTAATCATTTTTCGTTTCGATATTCTAAGGTCATCGGTGGAATTCAGAATTTTTTTGAGGTGTCTTTATGTTTTTTTCTTGATTTTAATATTTTTCGAAAATTTATGAGGAAAAAATAAAATTTTTGTTATTTTTCGGACAGTTACGAAAAAGAGTAAATTTTGATCATTTTTTTGTTTCAATATTATAAGGTCATTGGTGCAATTCGGAATTTTTTTGAGGTGTTTTTATGTATTTTTCTTGATTTTTATATTTTTCGGACATTTACAAGAAAAAAAAATATTTTTTGTTATTTTTTCAGACAGTTAAAAAAAAATATAAAATTTCTATCATTTTTTCCTTTTGATATTCTATGGTCATTGGTGTAATTCAGAAATTTGTTAAGGTGTTTTTATGTATCTTTCTTGATTTTTTACTTTTTTTCAGAAATTTACGAGGAAAAATATTTTTTGTTGTTATTTTTCATATAGTTACGAAAAAGAGTAAAATTTTGATCATTTTTCTGTTTCGAAATTCTAAGGTCATTGATGCAATTCAGAATATTTTTGAGGTGTTCTTATGTATTTTTCTTAATTTTTATAATTTTCAAAAATTTACGAGGAAAAAAAAAATTCAGACAGTTACGAAAAAGAGTAAATTTTTGATCATTTTTTCGTTTCGATATTCTAAGGTCAATGGTGCAATTCGGAATTTTTTTAGCGGTTTTATGTATTTTTATTGATTTATATATTTTTCATACATTTAAGAGGAAAAAAATATTTTTTTTGTTATTATTCGGACAGTTACGAAAAAGAGTAAAATTTTGAACATTTTTTCGTTTCAATATTCTAAGGTCATTGGTGCAATTCGGAATTTTTTTGAGGTGTTTTATGTAATTTTCTTGATTTTTATATTTTCAAACATTTACGAGGAATTATTTTTTTTGTTATTTTTCGGACAGTTACGAAAAAGTGTAATATTTTGATCATTTTTTCATTTCGATGTTCTAAGGTCAGTGGAGAAATTCACTATTTTTTGAGGTGTTTTTATGTATTTTTCTTGATTTTTATATTTTTCAGACATTTACGAGGAAAAAATAATTTTTTTTGTTATTTTTCGGATAGTTACAAAAAATAGTAAAATTTTGATCATTTTTTCGTTTCGATATTCCAAGGTCATTGGTGCAATTCGAAATCTTTTTTGAGGTGTTTTGGTGTAATTTTCTTGATTTTTATATTTTTCAGAAATTTACGAGGAAAAAATAAAACTTTTTGTTATTTTTCGGATAGTTACGAAATGGAGTAAAATTTAGAGAATTTTTTCCTTTTGATATTCTAAGGTCATTGGTGCATTTCCGATTTTTTGAGGTGTTTTTATGTATTTTTCTTGATTTTTATATTTTTCGGACATTAATGATGAAAAAATAATTTTTTTTTGTTATTTTTCGGACTTTTACGAAAAACAACAAAAAATTTGAGGTTTTTTTCGTTTCGATATTGTAAGACCGTTGGTGTAATTCGGAATTTTTATGTATTTTTCTTGATTTTTATATTTTTCGGACATTTACGAGGAAACATTATTTTTTTTTGTTTTTTTTCGGATATTTACGAAAAAGAGTAAAATTTTGATCATTTTTTCAATTCGATATTATAAGGTCAATGGTGCAATTCGAAATTTTTTTGAAGTATTTTTATTTATTTTTCTTTATGTTTATATTTTTCTAACATTTACGAGGAAAAAATAAGATTTTTTGTTATTTTTCGTACAGTTACGAAAAAGAGTAAAATTTTGATCTTTTTTTCCCCGATATTCTAAGATTATTGGTGCAATTCAGAATTGTTTTTGAGGTGTTTTTTTGTATTTTTTTATGATTTTTATATTTTTTGGAAATTTACGAGGAAAAAATAATTTTTTTTGTTATTTTTCGGACAATTACGAAATAAGAAATTTTTATCATTTTTTGGTTTCGATATTTCAAGGTCATTGGTGCAATTTGTAATTTTTTTGAGGTGTTTTTATGTATTTTTCTTGATTCTTATATTTTTTGGACATTTATGAGGAAATTTTTTTTAAACTTATTTTTTCGATAGTTACGTAGAAAAGTAAAATTTTGATCATTTTTTCCCTTCGATATTTTAAGGTCAATGGTGCAATTCGGAATTTTTTGAGGTGTTTTAATGTATTTTTCTTGATTTTTATATTTTCATACATTTACGAGGAAAAAATAATTTTTTTTGTTATTTTTGGACAGTTAAGAAAAAGAGTAAAAATCTGATCATTTTTTTGTTTCAATATTCTAAGGTCATTTGTGCAATTCAGAATTGTTTCTGAGATGTTATTATGTGTTTTCCTTGATTTTTATAGTTTTCGGAAATATATGAGGAAAAAATAAAACTTGTCATTTTTCGGATAATTACGAAAAAGTGTTAAATTTTGATTATTTTTTCATTTCGATATTCTAAGGTCATTGGTGCAATTCAATTTTTTTGAGGTGTTTTGATGTATTTTTCTTGATTTTTATATTTTTCGGCCATTTACAAAGAAAAAATAATTTTTTTTGTTATTTTTCGGATAGTTACGAGAAGAGTAAAATTTTCATCATTTTTTCATTTCGATCTTCTAACGTCATTGGTGCAATTCAGAATTTTTAGAGGTGTTTTTATGTATTTTTCTTGATTTTTATATTTTTTGGACATTTCCTAGTAAAAAATATTTTTTTTTGTTATTTTTTCGGACAGTTACGAAAAAGAGTAAAATTTTGATCATTTTTTCATTTTGATATTCTAAGGTCAATGGTGCAATTCAATTTTTTTTGAGGTGTTTTTATGTATTTTTCTTGATTTTTATATTTTTCAGACATTTACGAGAAAAAAATAATTTTTTTTTGTTATTTTTCAGACTGTTAAAAGAGTAAAATTTTGATCATTTTTTCGTTTAGATATTCTAAGGTCATTGGTGTGATTCATATTTTTTTTAGGTGTATTTATGTAATTTTTTTATTCTTATATTTTTCAAACATTTACGAGGAAAAAATAAATTTTTTGTTACTTTTCTCACAGTTATTAAAAAGAGTAAAATATTGATCATTTTTTGGTTTCAATATTCTAAGGTCATTGGTGCAATTCAGAATTTTTTTGAGGTATTTTTATGTATTTTTCTTGATTTTTATATTTTTCGGACATTTACGAGGAAAAATCATTTTTGTGGCCTTATCCGTGACATCTGGTTGCTTGTTCATATGACAAACATTAATAAAGTACTTGAGATGATTGTTGCCATTTTCAGTGGGCTCTCTCGTGAAATACTCTCTCTCCTTGAGCATGTTGATCATCACATTGGTGATTGAAAAGGTCCCCCCCCCCCCCCTAATCCTTGGTAGAACAATGGCATTAGCATATCCTTCATTTTGTAAAGCCACAAGGGTACTTGTTGATGAAGTGGGGCTTGTGGATTCCTTGGGTTAGGAGGATTTCGTGGACAACCTCTTCCACAGCCATCTTGTTGAATTGGTTCCGCTCCATCCACAGGGTCCTCGTTGTCAATAGGACCCAAAGGAAAATCATGAATTCCCTGACCTTCCATATTTAACCTTGCACCACGAACAAACAATCAAGGTAACACGAAGAAAATTTAGGAAGACAAATAAACACACACTAATACGATAACACAAAATAGTACACTCTCCGGCAGTGCCGCCAAAAATTGATCACGTCCAATCGTACACCTCAAATGAAATGTAGTACGGTCGTAGAAATAATAAACCCAACAAAGGTTGGGGTCAATCCCACAAGGTGTACGCGTGTATCAAGATGTCAAGAGTGTGAGAATTTATAACTTTCCTAAGCTTATCTTTATATAAAAGAGTGATTGAGTAATTAAATATAAAACTAGATTATTTTTTAAGCTAGGATTTAATCAACACCAAGAGTGCAATAACAATATTTTATTTTTAAATTAAGAGAGGGACCGGGGTTATAGCCTCAGTATGGCATAACTAGTTCATGAACACAAGTATCTTGCTCAAATGCATATGATTAATGAAAATGATCCAATTGATAATTTCTTACAAGAATTTTCCAACTCTAGCAAGCTAATCCCAAAAGTTCTTCCAAACTCAAATTAAAATATTAAGACCCAATTGATAGACCAAAGTAGAAATCTCCCTATTCCTAGTTCGAATTTGTTAATTAAGCACAATTAATTCCTTAATATACTTGATTCCTTTCTACTTGTTAAAAAACCAATCCAATTTTCACCCTTCCGGGCAAGAAATTAATATATAGGGCTAGATCTAGTGTTTGCAACCACGAAATTCATAAATAAGAATGTAAACAAGTAGATAATCACAACCCAAGTAATAATAAGCAAGATAAACTAGTCTTCACTGATATAAAAGCCATAAGATTCTACAACCCCAGCTAATAGGTTTAGCTACTCATACTAGAAAAAGAAAATACAAGATGAAATGTAATAATAAACATAGTTAACGATTCAACAAATAAGAAGATGCAAATTCTATGGTGAAAATTTCTTAGTCCTTGCAAATTTAACTAGAGATAACCCTGCTAGACTTCAAAAATCCAAAGCTGCCCAAGAAAAATGACCTAATTCCTAATTATACAACTCTACAATCTTAACAAAGATGCCCTTCCGCTTCCAATTTCGTGGAGCAAAATTGTGGAGACATTCCAATTTTTCGTCTCCCCATTTTCATTTCGTGGAGCCAAAATATTCGTGGAGTGAGATAGACTTGTTCCTTTTTCTGACATAGCCAAATTCAAGCTCTTACACCCTTAAAAACGGCTAAACTTGGGCACGATTTTTGTAACTTCTCAATCTTTACTTTTCTCACAATTTTGCTCCAATATCCATCTTTTTTTCATCATTCTTGATCAAATACTTGATTGCTTGACTTCTTTAGCTCCAAATCCTGAAATTCACCAATTTAAGTTAGTTTAGGTTATTAAATAATACTCAAAGACACTTAAAATTCAAAAAAAAAGTAATTCATATGTTGGTAATTTGGCAACTTATCATGAATACAATCACAAAGGAATCCAAATACTTGTGAAACAACCCGTTCATCAACTCCGTAAAAACTGCAAAGGCGTTAGTAACCCCAAAGGATATCAACAAAAACTCATAATGCCCATGCCTAGTCTAAAAAGTTGTCTTATGGACATCTGATGCCCTAATCTTCAACTGATGATAACCGGACCTTTAGTCTATCATGGAAAACTACACTGCCTCCTGAAGTTGATCAAACAAATCATCAATGCGCGAACGAGGATACTTGCTCTTAATAGTCCTTGTTCAACTGCATATTATCAATATACATCCTTAGAGACCTATCCTCCTTATTCACAAATAATATTGGTGCACCCAAGGTGACACACTAGGGCAAATAAACCCCTTACTCAATAGGTCATGCAACTGCTCATTCAACTCCTTCAACTCAATAGACAAATCAACATCATTATCACGAGGAACACATGAAAGATTAGTAGGGAATACATATGCAAAATCCTAAGCTCCTAAACCACGAGAATGGACTCTATGGTGGGCAGCTCAACACTAGTGTCCCACATAAAATCTAAGTAAGATAAACACCCTCTATCAACTAATATTTGAGCATAGAGGATGGAAATAACCTTACTAGGGTAAGAACCACTTGTGCCTTTCCACTTAACTCTCGGAACACTAGGAATCACTAAGGTCACAATTTTAGCATTACAATCAAGAATAGCATGATAAGGAGAGAGCCAATCCGTACCCAAAATAACATTTTAATCCACCATCCCAAATTTAATCAAGTCTACCAAAGTGTCGTACCCCACAAAAGTAACAAGACATGATCAATATACTCGATCCACCACTAAGGGCTCACCCATGGTGTAGAAACACAAATATGCACATACATACGATCACACATCACATCAAACCTAGAAGGAAAGTAGGAAGACACATAAGAGAAAGTAGATCCTGGATCAAACAATCTAGATGTAGATCGATAGTTGACCGAGATAATACCTGTGATAACCGCATCTAAGCAGTCAGCCTTGGATCTTCCTAGAAAGGCATAACACTGACCCCCTACCACTGTCGACCCGATTCACCCCTTTACCTCACCTTGTGGAGCCATGGCACCACCAACATCCTTACCAGGAGTCCAACCACCTCTACCTATCAGAGCTCTACCTCAGCCTCTAGCCTAAGGCATCGGTGACCTACTCGAGACTGAAGAACTGGGTTGGGGTCCTCCCCGACCTTGAGTAGAACACTTCCATGAGAGATGATCTGGGTGTCAAAAAGTATAACAAACCCTTAAGTGCAAAAACTATTGAAACGACCCAAAGGAACAAGTATGACTACCCTGGCTTGCCGGCCTCTAATATGACCTATAATATCTCTGACTCGCACCATAGGAACCACGAGATACCTCAATACTTTCAGATGTATACAATTCCACATGAATTGGTCCCTAACGTTGGAAGAAACCACTCCCTTTGAATGATCCTTTACTACTAGAAAAATGACCCTAGAATAGGGAATCTCTCTCATAAATTTGTGGGTCCTTTCGATCTCATCAAGAAGAATAGCCAAGGAATGTTTGAACAACTAGTAGAAACGAGTCTCATACTCTGCAACAAATAGACTATCCTTCCTTATACTCTAGAACGTCAACTGCCTCTGCTCCCTCACACTTCAAGGGATAAAAAGGTCATAAAGGCATGAGCAAACACATCCCACGTCGCTGGTGGAGACCGAGTCGGCAAAGATCCCAAATAGAATCTCCACCACTCCCTATTCCGCCCACGCAACTAGAGTGTAGCATAACAAACCTTGTGAGACTCAACCAACCCAATTATCTATAGTAACGGTCTATATGTAGTAAAAAACTCATGTGCATTCTCACTTTTTACAAACTAAAACTAAAGTGGATCCATCTTTTTAAACTTCTCTTATTGATGTTGCTCTTCCTTAGTAAACTAAATCGGAGGTTCACCCTGATCTTTAACCCTCACTGCAGGATCACCCTCAACCATAAGACCCACTAGTGGCTACCCCAGCTAACTCTACACGACTAGAGCCTATTGCTAATCTGGGGTCTGAACCCCCACTCTGGTATGAGAGCACTCTAGTGTGCCTGTTGTACCCTCGCCCTAAGTCAAGCTTTCAAGTGCACCCAACACCATCAACAAAGTGTCTTGAAGCAATAGTGCAATCATGTACTCTAGAGGAACCTGGTCCTCTCTAACATCAATCTTTATCTCAGGGGAGACATCACTACCACGACCTCTCACTGGTGCCACTCCATGGGCATGACCTTCGCCCCTAGCTCAAACTCTATCCCTACCCCTGGTTGGGGTCTCAAAAATTGGCTCGGAGACTGCCTCCCCTCCTTTACCACAAATAGCAGATCTCGTCCTCTCCAACTTCCAAAAAACACATGACAACTCAGTAGTAGCGAAGGTAACCACGTACGATAAGAATAAATGAACAAAAAAAATGTTTCCTAATAGTCTTCATAGCCTCTCATAAATAAGCAATAGACGTCTCCGTGCCTATCCGACAAAACTCTACTAGACTTGACTTGTACACATGTGGGACCTATGAAACCTTGGCTCCGACACCATTTCTCACAACCCAAAACTGGGTGTGATAGAACCTATCTTATCCCCCCCCTAAGATAGATTAAGTTAAAACCAACAAAAGAGGTAATGTGGAAGTAAAATAGAATAAAAGACTATATAACATAAACATTACGAATATATATATTACATAACTCATAAAAACCCCAAGGACTGGTGTCACGTGTAGAAACTTCTAAATATTACATAATAAACAATAGAAATACAAGCTTGAATGTCTTTGTGTCTTAAAAAGAACAAAAACATAATGAAAGAGTAAGTGATGTCTGTCGAAGTGACAAGCAGCTACCTCACAGACTACTCAAGCAATCCTCAAACGAAGGTAAGAAGGACTAATCAAGATGATCTAGGCTCGTAACCTATAGTAGTGCATATGCAAGGGAGTGAGTACCAAGAAATAATGGTCCTCACTAAGCAAAACTTAATAACTTTAAGTAAAGCAATATTGAACACAAGTACTGCATCCACATAATCTAAACCTCCACAACAACATCTTGCATAAAATTAAGCAGCCCAACCTAAAAGTTCACACTCAATAACAATAGAGCACATAAAGAACATCATAACTTGCACGTATCATCATTCATGAATAGAAAGAAACGCGATGAATTGCAATGCAATATAGTGCAATTTCATATAGAGGGATGCATGTATGTCCTAATGATACATATCTGTTGATCACAATTTGAGATCCATGGGGGACATATTAGTCCATGCAACTTCCAAAGAATGTGTGGCCCAACCCCTCATCATAGAACCTACCACGGAGCGTGTGACCCAACCCCCCATCATAGATTCTACCATGGAGCGGTTGGCCCAACCTGTGTTTCTCATCATTTAAACACAGAACAATCTCAATAGTGTCATAAAACCAATGCAAACAGATATGTATAAATGCTCGATGAGATGATGATAACTTACACACAAATTAGAAATTATAGATAATCTTGACTAATAATCAATATTAAGTTAACAAAAATGTTTAATCATTCACGCTACTTCATATATCACAATATCAACAAGATTCCTCTTTTACCCCGAATCATCATCAATAGAACTTATTCCTCATTGTAAAATACATGGAATATACACAACTTTTCACCAATTCCCATTACTCTAGAAGAAGGGATAGAAAACAAGGTTCAATACACTTATGAAAGGGTCAAGAGGTCCACTTGCCTATAAAAAGTAATCAATCAACCCGGTACATGGCCTTCCCTTTCTCATGGGTCTCCAAATCAACACAATCTAAGCCAATATGAACTCACAATAAGAATTTAAGAACAACAACATCCATATCAGTTATTTTAATATTGAGGTTAAATTGACCTAAAAACCCATTCCCGAGAACTAGGGTGAAATCTAGAAATTTGTATAAAATCACATATCTAAAGATTTTGGAACCCAACAACAAACACCACATCAAAATATGATTCGAAACCAATCTGAAATCACCATTTTTCATAAACATCAAGTTCTCACAAAAACACCCAAAGTTTGAGTTAAAAATCAACGATTAACAAGAAAAATCATAAAATAATTGGTGGGAAATGATGATGGAAAGTTAGAAATCATTAACCAACCGAAGAATCTCAAAAATTGGTGAAATCGGGATGAAACCCCAACTTTTGGAAAAGAACACTATTCAGTTCAAACTTGATCATCACGATCGCGACCCGATTGTGATGAGTAACACAGGTCAACTCATTATATTTGACCATCGCGATCGTGATAGGCCCTACACGATCATGATGCTTAAGGAATCAAAGTTACACGATCATGATAGACCACACACTATTGCAGCTCATAACAAACAACTCCTTTGTGATTGCGAGAGATAGTCTCACAATCACGACGAACAAAACACCTAACACCAGACAGAAACATCACTAGATAACAAGATTCAACAAAAATCAACAAATGGACACTCGAGATTTGTTCAGAACCCCAAGTACACATACCCAATATGCTACCCTACTAAATTCGATGTTCTAAACTTAATGGAACCAGTGTAACACGGATCTGAGGTCTCTATGACCTTAAACCTGTGAGAGTCTAAATAAACTAACCTCCACCTGGACATACCACACTACCCTCCAAACCTCCAAAAAATCAACCATGACCTTATCCTCCGGATCTAATAAAATCATTGAAAATATGATTCGAGCATTTGAAATCCAAATATTGACAAAAGTCAACCCTTGGCTTAATTACACTTAAACTTCCAACTCAAGGGTTCAATTCCACAAAGAGGCTCCAAAACGAAAAATGACAACACTTCTAGATCAAATTTCGTATTTTGGAGCTAATAAAACTCACAAAATTCCATCCCAAGACTCGTAGCTCCGATAGTTACCAAAAAAAAACTTTAACAACTTTAATTCACTAAAACTCTAAAACCTCCAAAAATCATAACTTTTCAATCAAACTTCAAAACCGACTTTATAATATGATCAAACATGAATTGGGTCATTTATCAGGTGGGGTAAAATTTTAATTTTTTTGAAGTTTCAAAAAATGACCTTTAGAGTCAATAATCAATCCCTCAATTTGTGAAATTTCTTGCCATATAAAAAACATTCACCATACTAGCCTTACACTCTCCAGGGTGATTCTTACTACACTTCTAAAATGTCGGGAAGGTGCGAGGACTAGTGACACTACCATTGGACTTAGAGCCTGACGCTCTATCTCTATTATCATTTCTGAACTTGGGTATTGGGCACTAACAGAGGAAAAGGTTGCACCCAAAAATACTTCTAGAGATATTGATCGCTATTGCCAACGCCTGAATTCTTAAAGGACTGGTCCATAGTGTCTGTTTTATCCCTCTTGTTATCCCTAACACTCTCCTTAAATTTTTATTCTTCAATCATCTAGGCATGAGTTATCACCCAAGAGATATACATCTCCTTAATCAACATCAAAGTCTTAAACTCTTTCACCACTGTCTCTGAAACACCCGAGACAAACTTACTCACGAGGGCCCTAGATTCAACCTCCAAAGTGAGAGCATACTTGGAGATGTTAGTAAACATCAAAGAACACTCATTCACTATCATATTACCTTGCTTCAGTTTGATGAACTCCTAGACTTTAGCTTCCCTAAACTCAAGTAGCAAGAACCTATCTAGAAATGAAATATCAAACTTTTCCTAGTCCACTAGGCTTGCATCAATAACTATCTCTTCTTTCCACTATTTCGTACCAAATTTCAGCAAAACCTTTCACTTGGTAAGAATTTAAACAAAATCCTACAAAAAAATTGACTCAAAAACAAAAACACCTAACTATTACAAACAATTCATGGGTTGCTTCCCGAAGAGCGCTTGGTTTAATGTCGCAGCTCGACTCAACCTTGGATAATTCATCTTTTAGCTTAAGGGCTTCTAGATCTCAATTCACATCCTTACCAAAGTGATGAGCGGTAGATTTCTAATCAGTTGAGGCTTTTTAGTTCAATAATTTGTATCCTCATTGCCTATTTATGTGTTATTTTGATGATATTTTGATGTTTTACAGCTACGAAGGCTAAAGAACAAGGCAACGATGAATAAATAAAAAAGCGGCCGAATACTTGAAAGGAGTATAAACTCCCAACTGATTATCGCCTAACCAAAAGGGTTGATTGCCAAATAAGCGAGACATCGCCCAATTTGACTGTGAGAAAGTTTAAAAATATTCAAGGAAGGTCGGTGAATCAAAGTGGGAGCGGTAATTAACAAAACTCAATGGGCGAATAAGAAATTCCATCACCGAAGGTGACAAATTCATGAGTTAAAATGAAGGTTGAATGGGAAAACAAGATGATAAATTGGCAATTCATTAAATTGAAAAGGATTACTCAATCGAGTTTTCCAATTGAGGTTCAAACACATGAAACCTAAAGCAAATGAAGCATGAGCTGAAGAGCAAACAATGATGTTTGAATCTGAAGACTGAGCCTGACTAACATTGCCGAGTACGCCGTGCATGGAATTTTGGACTAATTTTTGGGGAAACTATAAATATCCCAAAGGAGAAATGAGATGAGAAAATCTTCTCATAATTCATTGTTAGGCTATTGCAATTTTTACTTAGTTTTTGGATATTGAGAAAAAGACTCTTTACTTAGTTTTGAGGTTTTGATACACTCTTTTAATTACAATTGACGGTTAAAATTGATATGGGTGTTGAAGATTATTATTTATCATCAACACATTAATGATTGATAACATCATAGGTATAATGTATTTCCTTTTTGTGATGCTTGGCTAAATCCTCAAATCTAAGGGTCTGATCATAGGATTGGGTGTTGATTTAATTTAGTGGGTCTTGTGCCTTGCTCTGTTTTATTAATGTTCATCCAGGGATTTGAGTTATTTATCATGGAATTAATTTATGGGTTAAGGTTGCAAACTTAATCCTAGTCTAGATCATCGATTAATTTTTGAAAGAGATCAATTGAAGTGGGTAGATAGATTGATGCGTGCAGTTTAGGTTTGATCTATATAGTTTGCTCAAAAGAAAAATTGTGGTTCAATTCTAGTTGCGCAATCTGCTCAAAAGAGATATTTTAGTAAGATAATTCATTGATTTGTGATTCACATAAATGAGACCGAATAGAGATTCTATGGTATGATGATTTGAGATCGAACGAAGATTTGTGTCATTGAAGATTACCCACCTTATCCATGTTTGTCTAGCATTATTGAGCAAGCACTTGTACCCCTGTTTTATATCAATACCAATCCCCACACCGCAAGATCATCTTGTTCTTATGAAATCTATGTTTCTAGTTAATTGTGTTAATTGACACTCAAAACCCTTTTTGAAAATTTAGTGGAAATATCAACCCACTTATTCTAATTACTATAATGAATCAGTTTGCATTATTAATTTTTGAGTTGAATTCTTATCACTAAATCACTCCCTGTGGGATTCTACACTGACTCTTTATTGGTTTTTTTTATTACTAACGACTACTTACTCTTTTAATTGTTTTTAGGATAATTTGAACATTATCAAAAATGGCGTCACTGCCGGGGAGTGGTAGCTGTGAATTCAATTTGTGAAGTTAGTTTGTGAACTTGTTTAGTTGTAGTAGATTGTTGTTTGGTGTTGTTGTTTTGCCTATTTGCAGGTAGAAACATGAGTGAAAATGAAAGTGACGATGCTAGTCACTATGGGCAGAATGATAACATGGAAGAGATAAACAACATGTATGTGAATGTCGTTGAAAGCACATGAGTAATCCGGTTACTTCGTAGTACTAGGAGATCTATGTTCCATGTAACTAGAATGATGTTACAACTGCTCCAAATGAGTGGAATGTTTTGGGGCCTTGGTCTTGAACACCCCCATGAACATATCAAACCTTTTTGGATATTTGTGGGTCATTCGTCTTCAAGAACATCTCACAAGAATTTATTCGGCTAGGTTATTTCCATTCTTTTTAACGAGGGCAGCTACTATATGGTTGGCTAAATTACCTAAAGATTCTATAACACCATGGGAGGAATTAACCGAAGCATTCCTTGAGAGATTTTTCCCTCCCTTGAAAATGGTAAAGTAGAGAGATAGCATCTAAAACTTCAAAGGAGTGGGAAGTGAATCTCTTCACGAGACATAGTTGCAGTTTCAAAAATTATTGCTACAATGTCCACCACATGATGTTCCGAACAATTTGCTGCTGCAATACTTCTATTGTAGCCTTGACTCGGTCAATAAAGGGTTGTCTGATCAACGTATCCAAGGTGGGCTGATGCGATAACCGTTCGATGTAGCAACAATGTTGCTTGACGATATGACTAAGATGAACCAAGCATGACATACTAGAGAGGATAAAGTATCTTCTCTACAGTGGAATATGTGTAAGGAACAAATAGAGAAAAACCATGAGTATGATGAGAACATGTCAAAGATGACGAGTCAACTCAATTTGTTATCCAAACATGTCATAGGAGAGGGATTTAAAACGGTAAACACAATTGGTATAAGCAGTGGACAATGCCCTTATGATGCCAAATTTGAAGCATTATACAACGAAGAAGTGAATTACATAGGGAACAAAATGGAGGGTTCTAATCCAAACTATCCAAGAACGGGTGGGAACAAAGGTTGGAACAAGGAATGAGACAATGGTTGGAAATATTGGAGAGATCAAGGTGGTAATTGGAGAGATAGTGGATTTGAAAAAAAGATAGATTTATCCGACCTTATGATAGTCCCAAACAAAAAGAACAAGCTGGACCGAAGGGAAACCAAACTGATGATGCAGTGACACTGATATTCAACAAGGTTGAAGGGTCCAACAAGGTCTTGAAGGATTTGAAAAATTACTTTTCCACTTCACTCAAATGGTTTCTTCTCATTTTTTGTCAATCAAGAAGCTCGAGACTCAAATGTGTCAACTTCTTCCCATCTAAATCTAAGGTAACAAGGAACGTTGCCTAGTGACAACATCCCCAACACAAAATATTTTTTGTCGAGTAAGAACTGTGTCGTGACACGATGTTATATAAGTCACTTCTTGGAGGCAACCTAAGTTTATTTTATTGCTTTCAATAACATGTGTTGAGAGTGCAGGTTGACATAATGTCAAAAAGTTTAAAAGGATGAATTTGGTGGTGGAAGTACCCATTCGTTGATGCGTCGAAATGGTTTGGCGGACATCTTCATGTTCGCCTTCTGAGCCAAGAATTCAAAAAATTATACTGTCAACTTCGGCTAATAGGAACCTATTCGATGATTCGCCAAGTTACACTAGGTAAACTATATTGGGTCCACCACGTTGAACTTCAAGTTTTGTATTTGTTGGAGCATTATCAGCGAGCTTAAGCTCTTTCGATGATTCGCCCAACATGTTCGATGACGTCAGTCGCACACCGTCAAACGTGCCTGACATAAAAAGGCCAACAGTCTTTTAAAATTTTAAAAGTCACATTTGGGTTATTTGTGAATTTTCCCTTCCTACACTCTCAAAACCTTGCTTAAACTCTAGTGTGTATTCGTGTGCTTCTATTTGCTTATTTGGAGTGAGTGCGTAGCAATGATTCTTTACCCCAAACCTTACCTCCCTTATTATTGCTATTCGTGTTTGTCTAAGGTTGGTTCTTGAAATTATTTTTGGTGCCCTTGCTATATATTGATGCATTTTGACTGCGTTAAGTGTAAATAATGTTTTTTTGCTCTTAGGATCTTGTGGGTTGTGCTTATTGAGTGAATTGAAGATGTCAATGAACAATGATAGTTAATTTTGTGCCTGAACTTGCAAACATTGATTGTGAAGGTTAAAATCTGAAATTGGGTTCTTAAATTGAATGGGTTTTGATTGAATCTTAATTGGGTGAAGTCTTATTAGCCCAGTGTTATCCTATGAACTAGTATTTTCCCAATGATGGATCGGGTAACATTTTTTTTAAGGGCAAATCATAATTTTGGCAATACTTTGTGAAAATTGGGGGAATTATGAGTACCGCGGGTAGATTAGCATATGGGTAGCTTGTAAAGTTGTTTGTGTGTTGGGTAGTGTTGCATATTTATGTTCAATTTTAAAAAAATAGGCATTGGGCTGAAAAAACATGTTCGACAGGCTTGTCTTAGCTCGCCAAGGGGATTAGACATTGAGTAAGTCCCAATCGCATTCTTAGTTTTAATTTGTGACTTGGGTTCTATCACATTAGGTGGGCTTGTCTTAGCTCCCCGAATCCAAATCGGTAGATCAACGAGTTGGAGTTGAAATCACCCTTATGTCTGGTCCTCAATTGTTTTGAACTGTCACATTGGGCGGGCTTGTCTTAACTAACCAAACCAACTCGGTGTATTACCGAGTTGGAGTTGACACCGCCTATCATGCCAGAGTGACATTTTATTTTATTCTGTGAACTTTGGTGAACTTAGCTGAGCTCGCCATATCTCTTAGGAGAATCGTCTTTTCATTCAGCGAGCCTCAGAACATAGTTTTAACTGTGATTATTGTTTACTTTTTTTCAACTAACCTTCACTCGGTCTTTGTTTGGAAATGTTATGCCTTACACGAAATGGGAAAAATCTAAAGGTCAAAGAGCGGTGTCTTCTTACTCCGAGCATGACTCTTCTCCTCCACCCCTCTAAAAGGAATAGGGGGTAGTAATATAAGAGCCATTTGAGAAGCATCAAGTCACTCCCTTCCCATCTACGTGTGTGAGTGAAAAACCTAAGGAAGTGGTGGTGAAGAAGCGGATAGACATATAGTCTAAGTTGCCGCGAAAACTTGGCATCACATCCCTTCAAAGTTCTCCCGATCATAGCTCTAAGAGCCCTAATAAAGCTCAAAGCAGCGGGGGAGCGGACAATTCTTGAGGAGAGGCATTTATCTATGGACGGAGTCATAAGCGACTACGCAGCCATGTGGGACACAATTAAGTTCCATGGATTTGAGGATTTAACTCACGCTTTACCCCCATATGTCCTGACATCAGTTTTCGAGTTCTATGCCGCCTATGAAAAGGCATTTCCCAAACAGAGGAAGGGCGTTGTTTTGAAACCCTCGAAGAAGACAAAGTCAGAGGGAAAATGGCGCAATGTCATGCGGGTGCTATTAATGATATTCTAGGCACGAAAGGCAACAGAGCTGGTCTATACAAGCTTCATATGACACAAATCTAGGATACACTTAAGGGGTGGTTGGCACCCTTAATCTCATACATTACGCCCCCATGGATGGCTGATGGGGAAATGATTCAATAGAAGGACATCAACATCACTGCTCGGTTTTGGTTCAACTTTATAAATAGTAACCATATTTCATCCCAGAACGAGTCTATCCTCTGATACCCAAAGGCCATATGGGTTGAAAATATTATTTTCCAGGAGGAGATCCATGATGGTGCCATTATAGAGAAGGAGATGTTCATGCGAGCACGATAGGAGCAGACTTTCCTTCAATTTCCTATTTTGATCACGCAGCTGTGTCAAGTAGCTGGAGTGCTATACAAGGAGAAGTCTTATAATGTTAGAGTTACCCGAGCATAATCCAAAGACATTTGGAGGATAGAGGCTGATTATCTAAGAGATGATACAGCCAGAAGGAAGTCACCATCATTAGACACCACACTAATAGTGGATCCCACTATTATTGAGTTTGATTCTACTCCTCCTGCTCCTTCTATAAAGCCTTTAGGTATCACTCCTCCCTTGCCTGTGCCTTCTAGTTCTTCTGCACCATCCACATTGACTGCACCCCCCCGCATCCCAGCCTTAGTTTACTCAGGCCTTGATTTATCATATGGTGAACGTTTCCCATTCAGCAGATTCTAGGTCATTTAGACCTGAGAGGGAAATGCCTAAGATTATTGAGAGGGATATTGAGGCTGATATGTTCCCTATTAGGGGTGAGATTGTGCTCAACTTGGCCACTCTAGCTTCATATAGGGAGAGATTGGACAACTTTACCACTATAGTTGAGGAGAGACAAAAGTATGAGGGTAGCTCTACTTATTTGAATGAGTTGAGAGGAAACATAGCTACCCTTAGAGCTGATATGGACCAGTTGAGGTCCATTGATGGTTCAGTGTTTTGGGGTGAGGTTCCCTCACCCAATATGCTTAAGGTTGTGCCTGCTACTAAGAGAAGAGCTAATGGACCTAGTGGGGTAGCTGAGCATCCAATAGTTGCTGATGAGGGAGTGATGATGATGATGCAAATGTTGCAGATGAGGAGACTCTTGAGGACGAGTTCCGGAGAAATGACGAGCAAGTGATTTCTAAGACCTTAGCGGAGCAGCAGGAGATAGAGGAGTTGATGGTGCATTAGACTTTAGACATATCTCGTCTAGAGACTTCGACGGTTGGCACTAGTGGAGCCTATACTTTACACTCTACTAGTCCTTCCTATGTGTCGGGCACTAATGCCTTGGTTGATGCTACATTGCTTCTTGTTGTTTCAGTTGTGCCTCATATTGATGCTTGATGAGTAGTAGATGTACATTCATTTGAGGTTTTATTAGTTCAAAAATTACTGTTCGCAATACCTAATTATGTTCTATTTTTATGATATTTTGATTATTTGCAGCTATGAAGGCTAAAGAGAAAGGCGAGGATGAATACATGGAAGAAAGACCAAAACAATTGAAATAAGTGTAAACTGCACACCAAAAGTCACCTAACCAAAAAGAAGAATCGCCCAACTAGCACAACCTCTCCCAAACTGATAGTGCTCACAATTTAAAGTAATAGAGGCAGGTCAGAAAACTTGAAGTGAATTGGTGACTCACATAATATGAAGGGAGAATAGGATGACCATCGGTGAAGGTGACATGACTTGGATGAAAAATGAAGGCTTTAAAGGTGAACAAAGGTTGTAATCAGCGATTTATCAAATATGAAAGGTAGACTCAAATGAGATCGCCAACTGAGCTTCAAAAACCTGAAGACTGGAGAAAATGAAAGGCAATCTAAAGAACAGACGACGATCCACTGATCATGTCCGGCGAGCCCAACTAACGTCGCTGAGTTGGTCACGTAGTGAATTTTATGCAAAATTTTGGGAAATTATAAATAGTACAAAGGAGAAAAAAAAGAGAATTCTAGGTAATGAATGTTTCAAAGCTCGTAGAAAGAACATTTTGAGAGCGTTTGTATGAAATATTTCACCTTGTGAAGAACATCTTCAGTTTTGTCGTTTTCAATTTTACTTTTGTGATTGACTCTTTGAAGTTGAAACTAAAGTGGGTTTTGATTATAATTTTTTAATTTCATCACGTTCATGGCTGCTATCATGATAGGTATAATCTTTTTAAGTTGTTTGATGGGTGGCTAAAATCCTAAGTCTAGGGGTAGAATTATGGGGTTCGGTGTTGATTTTATCTAGCGGGTATTGTGTTTTACTCTTTTTTAGTGTTGCTCATCCATATATTTAGGCTAATTAGCAAGAGATTAACTTATGGATTATGTTTGCAAGCTTAATCCTTTTTTCGATCCCGATTGATTCTTGAAAGAGATAGATTGGAGTGGGTAATTAGTTTGATACATGCAATTTATATTTGATGTCTATAGCTTGCTTGAAAGATGGATTATGGTTCAGGTCTATCTTTCCTAAGTCTGCTCTGTCATGCCCTGAGGCTACCCCCTTGATGTAACACGGGACCTAGGATCACGAGTTACCCCAAGCTAACCCTGTGTCTGGCATATATCAAGCATACTGAGAATAACTGAATAAGACATGTACTATGCGAAAGCTAAAACAATAAATATCTAGTATGGGGACAAAACCCAAATAGTATGAATATATAAAATATACTAAGAGTTTAGTGATAACTGACAACTACTTAACAACTTGAGCTGAATCTATTACTATGTCTGGAAAGCCTCTAACTGAGTTGTGTTGCTGGGACATGCCCCCCAGCTAACTCTAATAAAACTGAAAACTGAATATAAAGACTAAAATAAAAGTATGTCTATTGTCCTCAGAATATGAGGACTCACCACTAAAGCTGCTGAATGCGGACCGAGAATCGATCTAAGCGTGATCTGGATGCTGAGTACCTGAACCTATATCATGAAATGATGTAGCGCAGAGTATGCGTCAGTACTTGGAATGTACTGAGCATGTAGGATATAGATACTAAGATGAACAAATATATATGAGCTGAAAAAATCATAACTGAGCAACGACATAAATTGAGCAAGAATGTAAATACTGAAACATAACTTAAAAGCTAAGCTAAATGCAATGACCAAGTACTAATCATGAAAATAACATGTTAAACTGAATGCTGAAGTATATACTGAAAATCTTGTCAAATGCACTAAGAGTCTGATTGTGGGAGCTACTATTAACCGACATAACCCATGTGAGCTAAACGTGGAATCCGATGTATACACCCCATCGAGAGGACCCAATATACCTTGCCAGGGGTATAAAGGCATGACTGGCGTGATCACTAAATCTGATGCCCAACAGAGGGGACTTATAATCCTACGGGGGCACGTAGTTCTGGGACTATGAGGGTACGCTGAACCCTAGTCCAACTTGGTGCTAAGTCTATTCCCAATCGAATATATGTATGAAACAAATGTAACTGAAATACTGAATAACTCAAAATACTGACATGCAATCTGAGAATGCAACATTTTTATTCTGATACTGTGACATTCGAAATCTGGAGCATGATTATCTGTTTAACTGACCTAGCAAGTATAATTTGTGAACTAAGAGAATTTATACAACTAGGGTTCTGGGTTTCATGCAAGGAATCAAGCAAACTTTCCAAGAAACAAGCTATTTCGATTTAGGATACTACAACATCTAAATCACAGTAAGATAAGGAGAATCAAGAAACTAACTGAATTCTAGAGACCTAGTGGATGAAAGGAACCCACTATTGAAATCCCACATACCTTGTGATGAAATCTACAGAGAAATCCTTTGGATTTCGGTGTTAAACTTAAATAACACTACTGCTTGTTCTTGAAAGAAACTGGCGCCTCTTTCTCTTCTTTTTGTTCTAATTTGGATGATTTTTTTGGAGAATGAGGGTTCTGGGTAAGTTTGAGTAAGTTATTAGACTTCGACTAAGTAAAGCGACGTAGTTTAGGCATCAAACAACGTAGTTTAAGTGCCTAATGCATAGGGAAAAGGACCAAAACGACCCTGACTTAAAACTGATGAGTGCCATCTACTACAGGACTGGCGGGCCGTCGTTTGAACTACCAACCGTCGTTTGGATTTATCGTTCATACTCTGCCCGACAAGGCTTCACTAAAATGAGCATAACTTCTTACTCCGAGCTTGAATTTTAGCAAACTCAGTGGCCTTAGAAAGAGGATTCAATTATCTTTCATTCAATAGTTCATGGGCCACCTAATTCATTTTTTCTAAAATATATGACCGTTTGAAGTTGACCCAACATCTATTTTCCTCCAATTGGCTGCTGAACCTCACCTATGGTCAGACCTACGGTCCGTTGGTCCAAGCACGGACCATACTGGTGGACCGTGGGTGGGATAAGAGACCATCAAAATTTGGACCTTAGCGATGAAACCCCACCTACGGTCTGTGGTTCTACCTACGGTCAGTGGGTGGTTCCGTTGGTACTAGCACCAGTTTTTTGAAAACAAGGATTTTCTTCATTTTGAGATCTGAGGTGTTACATTATCTCCCCCTTGGGAACATTCGTCCTCAAATGAAGTCTAAACAAGCTGAGTATGGAGGGAAGGAGCTGCAATCCCTACCACTAAGTACTAAGAACTGATATCTAACTAAACTGAGTTCCCTGTTCTTGCAAATATGCTAAAATACAAGGATAACCAAAGGAACAAGATACTAAGACTGAATTTACGCAATAGTAAACTGATAGACTGGAGAGAAACTATTACCTCAAGTTGAAACATAATCGAAAGGGAAGAGGTGAGGATACTTGGCCATCATGGCTACTTTTACTTCCCAAGTAGCTCCCTCTACGGATTGACTCCTCCACAAAACCTTTACTGAAGAGACTACCTTATTTCTCAACCTACAAACCTGACGATCAAGAATTTCAACTGGTACTTCTTCATAGGTGAGACTATCATTCACAGTCACACTCTCTAATGGTACTATTGATTCCGGATCACCCACACACTTCTTCAACAAGGAAATGTGAAAGACTGGATTAACCGCTGCTTGTTCTGCTGGCAACTCTAAATCATAAGCCACATTACCAGCCTTTTCAGGATTCTGTAAGGACCGACATATCTAGGACTAAGCTTTCCTTTCTTTCCAAATCTCATCACCCCCTTCATAGGTGACACCTTCAGAAAAATCCAATCATCGATTTCAAACTCTAAGTCCTTTCTACTCACATCTGCATAGGACTTCTAACTACTTTGGGTTGTTTTTAGTCTTATCTCTGATGAGCTGAACTTTCTCCATAGCCTCATGAACTGAATCTGGCCCAATCAAGGATGCTTCACCTACTTTAAACCAACCAATCGAGGACCTGCATCTATGCCCATATAGTGCCTCATACGGGGCTTTCTGAATATTGATATGAAATCTATTATTATAGGCAAACTCTATGAGAGGTAGGTGATCATCCCAACTGCCCTTGAAATCTATCAAACAAGCTCTCAACATGTCCTCTAAGATCTGAATGGTACGTTCTGCCTGACCATCCGTCTGTGGATGAAGTGCTGTACTGAGATTTACCTGAGTACCAAGACCTTTCTGAAATGATTTCCAGAAATCAGAGGTAAACCGAGGGCCTCTATCTAAGATGATAGACAAGGGAACCCCATGCAACCTGACTATCTCATTGATGTAGAGTTTGGCGTAGTCCTTCATTGAATTTGTAGTCTTGACAGCCAAGAAGTGAGCGGACTTAGTGACCCTGTCCACTATCAACCAAATAGAGTCATGCTGTCTGCGAGTACGAGGTAAACCCGTAATCAAGTCCATGTTTATCACTTCCCTCTTCCATGTAGGAATGTTAATCACTTGAGTCATACCTCCTGGTTTCTGATGTTCTACTTTCACCTGTTGACAATTAGGACACTTAGCCACAAAGTCTATGATCTCTCTCTTCATGCCATTCCACCAAAAGACTTCCCGTAGATCACGGTACATCTTAGTGGCACCTGGATGAATGGAATACCTAGAGTTATGAGCTTCTTTAAGGATCTGCTGCCTGAACTCACCCACATTCGGAACACATAAGCGACACTAGTAACGAAGCATACCATTTCCTCCTTGGGAGAAAACCTCAACTTTCTGTCGATGAACTGCACCTTTCAACTGAAGTAATATAGGATCACTATCATGTTTTTCCTTAACCTCCGCTACCAATGAAGATTCTGACCCATTCTGAACTATCACACCACCATCTGACGTGTCTGTAAGGCGAACTCCTAAGCGAGCAAGCCAGTGAACATCTTTGGCTAACTCTTTCTTTTCTTTCTCAACATGTGCTACACTACCCATAAATAGTCTGCTGAGAGCATCATCCACTACATTGGCCTTACTAGGATGGTAAAGTACATTTATGTCATAGTCTTTGAGGAATTCAAGCCATCTCCTCTGACGAAGATTTAACTCTTTCAGGGTGATTTAACTCTTTCAGGGTGAACACATATTGGAGGCTCTTATGGTCTGTGAACACATCAACATGAACACCATAGAAGTAGTGTCTTAAAATATTTAGGGAAAATACTACGACTGCAAGCTCGAGGTCATGAGTTGCTCAAACAAGAGATATCGTATGGTAATGGGTTGTCTAGTTATGCACTAGATGAGACCGAAAGGAGATTCTATGAACTGATGCTATGAGATCAAAAAAAGGTTGTGTCGTTGAAGATTACACAACCTATCCATGAATGTTTAGCACTATTGAGCAACATAATTACCCCTATGTGATATCAATTTCTAATCCCCGCACCCCTAGATTACTTGTTAATTTCTTGAATTTTCAAAGTTTTAGTTAATTGTTACATTGGATACTATACACTCCTTTAGTAAATTTGGCGGAATCATCGACCCATTTGTCTTAACCTACTACAATACAAAAGTTTACATTCTTCATTTTTTAGTTGAATTCTTATCATTATACCATTCCTTGTGTGATTTGACTCCGACTCTTAGTTGTATATTTTTATTGACAACTATCACTTACTCCTTGAATTTATTTTTTAGAGTAGTTTGTGCGTTACAAAAAATGGCGCCACTGCCGGGGAATGGTGGCTAACAATTCAATTAGTGAAATTAATTTGTAAACTTATTGAATAATAGTAGATTGTTGCTTCTCATTGTTGTGTTGTTGATTTGAGGGTTTGAATTTGAATTATAAAGGTAGTGACAAAAAAAGTCACTACATGAAAAATGACAATATGGGTAATGTATATGACATGCACATGAATGATATTGCAACCAACGGAGCCATCCGATTACCACCCACAACAAGAAGGGCGATGTTCCATGTAACTGGAACAATGCTACAAGTGCTCCAAATGAGAGGAATATTTGGAGGATTGGCTCATGAAGACCCTTATTAACACCTTAGAAATTTTGTGAATATATGTAGACCGTTCATGTTCATGAACATTTCACAAGAGTCCATAAGGTTTGGATTATTCCCGTTCTCTTTCATTGGGGAAGCCACAAGATGGTTGGCGGAATTGTCAAATGATTCTATCACTTTTTAGGAGAAGTTGATTGAAGCTTTCCTACACAGATTCTTTCCTCCCTCGAAAATAGTGAAACATAGGGACAATATCCAAAACATTAAAAGAGTGGGAGGTGAACCTCTTCACGAAACATGGTTACAGTTTTAGATATTGCTTCTGCAATGTCCAACATATGTTGTTCCGGATACGTTGCTACTATAATATTTTTATTGTAGCCATGATTCAGTCTATAATGGCTTGGCTGACCAACTTATTCAAGGTGGGCTGATGTGATAACCATTTGATGTAGCAATATTATACTGTTTCTAGATGATATAACAAAAGTGAACCGAGCAAGGCACACTAGAGAGGATCGACTATCTTCTCAACAATGGGAAACAAGAAAAGAGAAAATGGATAAGGATCATGAGAGCCATGAAATCATGGTTAAAATGATGACCCAACTAAACTTTCTATCAAACATGTCTGGGAGGTTGATCGAAAATGGTAAATGCGGTTGGATCAAGCATTGTGCATTGCCCGGAAAATGCGAAGTTTGAGGCATTATAAAATGAAGAGGTAAACTACAAGTAAAATCAAATGGGGGGTTCTCATCCTAAAACCCCAACACTGGGTGAGAACCAAGGTTGGAACAAGGATTGAGACAATGGTTGGCGAGATTGGAGAGATCGAGGTGGAAATTGGAGAGATAGGAAAGCTGAAAATGATAAGTATATCTTTCCTCATGATCACCCAAAACCAAAGGAACTAGCTGGACTTGAGGGAAACCGAACCAAGGAAATGCTAACAAGGATCTTCAACAGGGTTAAAGGGTCCAACAAGGTGTTGTAGGATTTGAAAAAGGACTTCTCCACCTTGACTCAAATGGTTACTTCCATTGATTATCAATCAAGCAACTGGTAGCTAAAATGTGTCAGATCTCCATATATCTCAATCCATGGCAAAAGGGAACATTTCCTAGTGACACCATCTGAAATACCAAGAACGATTGTTGAGGAAATGAGAACTGTATTGTGCCATGACGTTAAATAATGCAGTTCTTGGGAGGCAACCCAAGTTTAATTTATTGCTTTCAATAACATGTGTTGTGAGTGCAGGTTGAAAAGAAAGTGAAATGTGTGAAAGGTAACTTAGGTGATGCCAAAACCATGTCACCGATCCGCCAAAATCATTGTTTGGACTTCTTCAAGTTCGCCTTCTATGCTGAAAAATTAGAAAAATGGTACTGTCAACTTTGGCATATAGGGAACTAGTAAGAAATCCTCCGAAGTGTATTAAGTAGACTCCACCGAGTCCATGGAATCAACCTTCAGGTTTGATATTTATTCTGGCTTCATCGACGAGCTTAAGCTCCTTCAGTAATTCAGTAAATGTGTTCGACGACGTTAGTCACAATCCGTCGAGTGTGCGTGAGTTAAATAGGTCAAGAGTCTTTTTAAGTTATAAACAAAAACTTTTCATCTCTTTGTGCTCACTTTCTTCCAAAACTTCCAATACCCTTATTTTGGTTACTTTGTGTTCCTTTTTGCGTGATTTGACTTTCTTGGAGTGTGGTGAAGTGCTTGCCTCTCAATACAAGACCTATTTCCCTCGATTTTATGCTTAATTAGCATCTCTGAGGTTGGTATTTGAGTTCTATCTTTTATGTGAGCTAAATGTTGATGTTTTGATATGTGCGATATGTTAATATTGATATATTACTATCTAATTTATGTGGGTAGCACTTAATGCATTGTATTGAACTCTGCCGATAAGTTAGGATAGTTGATTTTGTGCCTGAACTTGTTAGAATCTACTGTGAAGGTTTAAATTTTAAATTGAAACCTTGTTTGTAATGGATCTTGATTGAATTGAATGTTGGTTAAGTTTGATTAGCCCTTTGTTGCCCCGAAGACTAGCATTTGCCCAATCATAGATAGAGTGACAAATTTCTTATGGAAAAATCATCAATTTGGGCAATACAATGTGAAATATGAGGGAAGTCGGAGTACCCATGGGTAGTAAAGCATCTCATTAAACTATAAAAATAATTGGGTTTTGGGTATTTCTATGTATTTGTGTGTATTGGTGTTGAAATTGTGAAAATAGGCACTGGGCTAAAAATTACATGCTCTGCGGGCTTGTCTTAGCTTGCCAATATAATTAGACTAATCATCCAGTAAGTCGTAGACCGCCTTCTGTTCTTGAATATGTGACTTGGGTATTGTCTCATTAGACGGGCTTGTCTTAGCTCACCAAAACCCATATGGTGTATCTCTATGTGGGAGTGGACATTACCCTTTATGTTTTTTCCTTTAAATTTTTCACTATCACTTTCGGTGGACTTGTCTTAGTCCCCCAAAGCCAATTCAACAAATCACTAAGTTGGAGATGACTCCTCCCATCATGTTTGAGTTAAATTCAAAAATATGTATGTCAACTACAACAAGCTCACCTAAGCTCACCTAACCTGTTAAGTGAATCACCTTTCCTGTTGATGACCTTTAAACTTATTTTTGAGTTGTATTCCTTTCAGTTTGATTTCAACTAACATTCACCCGATCTATGTTTTGAATTGTTGTTCCTTGTAGGAAATCGCTAGAACTAAAGGCAAGAGAATGGTAAACTCTTATACAAAGTTGGAAAGAGAGTCTCCTCCTCCTCTCTCTTTGAAAAAGAGCAAGGGGATTTCTATCAATAAGCCATCTGAGGCTCCTCGCAGACAACAAACCACTCTACACTCTTCTACGCGTGTGAGTGAGTAGCCGAAGAAGTTGGTTGCTAGAAAAGGAATCCGGTCCAAGTGGTACAACATC
Source organism: Solanum etuberosum (assembly GCA_029582245.1). Classification (NCBI taxonomy): domain Eukaryota; kingdom Viridiplantae; phylum Streptophyta; class Magnoliopsida; order Solanales; family Solanaceae; genus Solanum; species Solanum etuberosum. Next base: position 35,143 of record JAJONR010000746.1, read on the forward strand.
CTCAATATCAATCGTCGAGGTATGCTCCTACTATGGTTGTAGATCCCAGGGCAAGCGTAAGTAAGTTTGTTTCGAGTGTGTATAAGATGGTGGTTAAGGAATGTCGTACCGCCATGCTTATCAATGAAATGTACATTTATCGTCTTATGGTTCATGCTCAATAAATAGAAGAGAATAAACATAAGAAGAGATATATGGAGGTGAAGCAAAACATATTTTATGCACATCAAACTCGACATGAGCAAGAGGGTTCTCCCGATATGGTTACCGGTATATTGAAAGCCTTTGATCTTGATGTTTATGCTTTACTTGATCCTAGTGCTACTTTTTATTTTGTGACGCCATATGTGGCTAGGAGGTTTGATATTCTTCCGGATATGTTGATTGATCCGTTTTCTGTCTCTACTCCTATGGGTGAATCTATTGTGGCTAGGATAATATAGAAATTGTCTCGTCTCCTTACCCCATAGAGTCACTCATGTTGATCTTGTGGAGCTTGATATGTTAGATTTTGATATAATTTTTTGTATTGATTGGTTGCATTCTTGTTATGCCTTCTGTTGATTGTAAAACCTGAGTGGTCAAGTTTCAGTTCCCAAATGAGCCTATCCTAGAGTGGAAAGGGGAAAATTGTATGCCTAAGAGTCAGTTTGTTTCTTGTCTTAAATCTAGAAAGATGATTTCTAAGGGTTGTATATACCATCTAGTTAGGGTGAGGGATATGGATTCTGAAAACCCTACTCTTGAGTCGGTCCCCATTTTGAATGAGTTCCCAGAAGTGTTTCCTGGTGAACTACCTGGTATTTCTCCCGAAAGAGAAATAGGCTTTGGTATTGAACTTCTCCCAGATACGCAACCTATCTCTATTCCTCCTTACCGATTGGCTCCAGCATAACTTAAGGAATTGAAAGAGCAATTGAAAGATTTGTTGGATAGGGGTTTCATCCTATCAAGTATCTCTCCATGGGGTGCTCCAGTTTTGTCTGTTCGAAATAAAGATGGTTCGCTTCGTATATGTATCGACTACCAACAACTGAACAAGGTTACCATTAAGAATACGTATCCTCTTCCAAGGATAGATGACTTGTTTGATCAACTACAAGGAGTAAGTTACTTCTCTAAGATTGACCTCTAGTCGGGTTGTCACCAATTGAAGGTAAAGGGAGATGATATTCCGAAAATAGCTTTTTAAACTCAGTATGATACTTTTGAGGTTTTGGTGATGTCCTTTGGATTGACTAATGCCCCGACCGCATTTATAGATTTGATGAATAGGGTGTCTAGACAATACCAATATATGTTTGTGATTGTGTTTATTGATGACATCTTGATCTACTCAAGGAGTGAAAATGAGCATACCGATCATTTGAGGATTGTGTTGCAAGTCCTCAAGGACCAATAACTCTTTGCAAAGTTTAGTAAATGTGAGTTTTGGTTAAGGTCCGTGGCTTTTCATGGGCACATTGTTTCCAGAAAGGTTATTGAGGTAGATCCCATGAAGACGGATGCAATAAAGATTTAGCCTAGACCTCTATCCCCTTCGGATACTAAAAGTTTCTTGGGTTTAGCCAGTTACTATAGAAGGTTTGTGGAAGGGTTTTCGTCAATTGTCTCTCCATTGACGACATTGACCCAAAAGAAAGACAATTTCTTATGGTCGGAAGCTTGTGAAAAGAGTTTTTAGGAATTGAAAGATAGACTTACTTCCACTCTGGTGTTGACTTTAACGCAATGAGCCGATTAGTTTGTTGTTTATTGTGATGCTTCAAGAATTGCGTTAGGATGTGTCCTTATGAAAAATGAGAAAGTCATTGCCTATGCCTCAAAGATATTTAAGGTGCATGAAAAGAACTATCCTACCCATTATTTAGAACTAGCGGCAGTTGTTTTTGCTTTAAAGAATTGGAGGAACTACTTATATGGTGTTTATGTCGATGTCTTTACTGACCACAAAAGATGAAAAATGTTTTTAAACAGAAGGATCTAAATCTTCGCCAAAGAAGGTGGCTTGAGTTATTAAAGGATTATGATATGAGTGTTCTCTATCACCCCGGTAAAGTAAATATTGTACCAGATGCTCTTAGTCGATTGTCAATGGGTAGTGTTGCTCAGATAAAGGATAGTATGAAGGAGTTTGTTAGAGATGTTCATAGATTGGTCTGAATGGGTGTTCGGTTGGTTGACTCTTATAAAGGTGGAATTATGGTCCATAATGGTTTAGAATCATCCTTCATGTCAGAAGTGAAAGCAAAGCGAGGTCTTGATCTGACTTTGGTTGACTTGAAAGAAGCAGTGCTTAAAAATTCCGTTAAGGCTTTGTCCAAAGAGGGAGATGGTGTACTTCTATATCAAGGGTGTTTGTGTCTTCCCGATGTAGATGAATCGAGGGAGAAGATCTTATCAGAAGCCCGTAGTTCTCGATATTATATTTACCTGGGAGCCACCAAGATTTACTGTGACTTACGGGAGGTGTATTGGTGGAATGGGATGAAAAAGGATACTGCAGAATTTGTGGCTATGTGCCCTAATTGTCAACAAGTGAAAGTTGAACATCAGAAGCCAGGAGGTTTGTCCCATGACATTTGTATACCTACTTGGAAGTAAGAAGACTTGAATATGGACTTCATCAGCCAGTTACTTCGCACCCGGCAGCAACATGACTCAATTTGGGTTATAGTAGATCAAATAATAAAATGACTCAGTTTACCCCCGTCAAAGTTTCATATTCGGCGGAGGACTATGCTAAGTTGTATTTGAGGGAAATTTTAAGGTTGCATGGAGTGCCCTTATCCATTATCTCCAATTGTGGTACCAAATTAACTTCTAAGTTTTGGAAGTTCTTCCAAAGAGGGCTTAGTACTCATGTTAAGCATAGCACGACCTTTCATTTGCAAACCGACGGGCAAGCGGAACGTACTATACAAACTTTGGAAGATATGCTGAGAGCTTGTGTAGACTTCAAGGGTAATTCGGATGATCATTTGCCTTTGATTGAGTTTGATTATAATAATAGCTACCATTCAAGCATTGACATGGCTCCATTTGAGGCTCTTTATGGTATGAGGTGCAGATCTCCTATAGGTCGGCTCAAAATGGGTGAAGTTGCTTTGATAGGTCCCGAGTTGGTACATGAGGCAATGGAGAATGTTTGGCTTATTAGAGAGAGACTGAAAATGACTCAAAGTTGAAAAAAATCCTATGCGAATGTTAGAAGAAGGGATCTTGAGTTTGATGTGAATGATGGGGTCTACTTTATAATCTCACCCTTGAAGGGTGTAATGAGGTTTGGGAAGAAAGGGAAGCTTAGTCCCCGTGATGTGGGATAATATCAGATTTTGAGGCGTATTGGTAAAGTTCCTTATGAACTTGAATTGCCTAAAGACATGGCATCGGTGCATCCAATTTTCCATGTCTCCTTGTTGAAGAAGTTTGTTGGTGATCCGACATCCATAGTACCATTGGAGAGTCTTTGCATAAAGGATAGTCTTTCTTATTAAGAAGTTCCGGTTGAGATCTTAGACCCGCAAGATCGAATGTTGAGAAATAAAGAAATTTCTTCTATGAAGGTTCTTTGGAGGAATCAATTAGTTGAGGGTGCTACTTGGGAGGCTGAGGCAAGTATGATATCCCGTTATCATCATCTCTTTCCCTCCGTCCCTACTTTAGCTTGAGGTATTCGGTTCCTCATGGTTTACTCTTATGGTTTCATGTGTCTAAGATATTCCCATGATTTTCACGTTATGCATGTTCATGAAAAACTTTTTTTTTTTTTAGAAAGATTAGTTAGCTCAATTGAATTTTCATGTTTATGTGCATTTGAGTATGAGTTGCATATAGACCTTATGAAATAATGCCTTGAACATGCTTTATATTGGAGATGATGTATCCTTTCCTGGATATGTGGATTTATATGATTGCATTCATGTTGGGCTGTTAGGTTTAAGTTCTTACCCTCCATATGATGTCGTGAATCCCAATCGAGGCAGAATGGTTCCAAGGGGGAGATAATATAACACCTCAGATTCAAAAAGATGAAAATTTTAGTTTTTCCATAAATATGGTGCCATCACAGAAGGAGCCACCAATGACCCGTGGTCTGACACACGGTCCGTAGGTAGGCCCGTGGTTGGCCAGTCCAATTTTTCGATTTTTTTTTCTAGGTTTAACGATTTCATACGGTTAACTAGGATGGTCTGTCTTTCAATGTACCAGTCGTAGGTAGGTCTTGTAGTAGAGTCCCAAACGTAGTGAAATTTTAAGATAAAAAGTTGGGACCCACGGTGGGATGTATGGTCCATGAGTGGACCCACAGACCGTACATGGATCTTGTCGATGGGGGTCTAAGATTGGTGGTCTCTGATCCTACCCACGGTCGACCAGGACGGTCCGTGGTGTGACCAACGGACCGTAGGTCTAGCCATCTGTGAGGTCGACAGTTATTTTACGAAGGGGTTTTTGGTCATTTCATAATTACCAATAATATGTCGTTTTAACCTTTACCCAAAGCCGTATATAATAATTTTTAACCCCCAAAACACCCAAATCAATTAATTCTCCTAAATTCCCCAATGTTGAACAACTCATCCTCTCAAATATTTCTCTCTCTAAAGGAAGAAGTAGAAAGCTAGGGTTTCAAGATCAAGTCCTCTAATCCTCAACTGATTTCAAGCTTTTGGCATCAAGGTATGATGTTTTTCATCTATGGAGCTCTTTCCTCCATAGGGTACCTATATTCACCAATTTACAAGTTAGAAATCTCCAATTGAAGTTAGAGTTTTCTTTCATGTCATGGTTCCTTTCAATGTTGATCTTATTGGTTGTTTTATGAACTATTACGGATGAATTGAGATAATTCTATGTTTTTAAGTTGAATTCCCAATAACCCATGCTTAACCCATATTTTCTAGACTATGATGATCGAAAGTTGGTTTTAAATTATGAAAGATGAATTGATGAAGATATGCATGTTCCTATGAAATTGATGAAAATGATCTGAGTTTCTTTAAGAGTTAAACATAAATGTTGTTGTTGTTGATTGTTGTGAAATGATTTCTTATGTAATACTCAATACATGAATGGATAAGGTTTTCTCACATAAAAGATTCTTAGTGTTGAAAGGTTTTCTCAACTATACTATGAATCAAGTTTTAGGAGCTATTCTAATGATAAGACAAGAGGCGATTACCCATGTCTCATAATTAAAAGAAAAGACACAATTATCCATGTCCCTTAAAGATAAGAGTAACATGATTTATGACTCTTCCATGGGAATTATGCTTAGTACCAAGTGGACAAATGACTATTACCCATGTCCCATAAACTATGTGCCACTATAGGTTGTATTAGATAGACATTAGCTAGTGGATCTATTGAAGCTAGAAGTTATGGTTCTTACCTTAGCAAGTAAGGACACCTTTTTCGGTGTTGGGTAGACAGCGAATTCCATGTTATAGCTCACATGGTCTCTATGTTGGTTAATGAAAATTTCCCACCACAATAATGATGAACTAAGGTTACTTTTAGAAGTATCTCACATGTTTTCAAAGAAGATTTTTCTTGCATTGACCATGATCATGAGTATGTTTCTAATCTCTTATCTTATGTTTTAACTTGGTCTTTACATGTCATGAAAATGTCCTTATAACATGATTTGGTAAATTTTATGTAATGCTATCATATTTGGTACATTATTGTACTAACGCATACTCTTTCCTACATTCTCCTAAAATGTAGGGTGCGACGCTCCGATTCTGCATCCCCATTGCTAGTGATCACTTCGGTAGCCTGGAGTAGTGGTGAGTCCTCATGTTCGAAGGATCAAACTTTTTATTGTTTTTTGTCTTTACTTTCCGTATATTTTATGTGATACATGGGTTACGTCCCAATCACTCTTACTGTAATAGATGGCTTTGAGACTGTGTAGACTACCGCTTTGTTTTGATATAACTCTTTTTGATATAAACTGTCTTTTGAACTCTTTGATCTATTATCTTGTTTATGCATGGTAAGGGTCTTGTGAAGGGCCTCTCGGGGTCCTATACGCCATGTCACGTCCAGGGTATACTTTGGGTCGTGACTTATGAAGGCTAAAGAAAAGGTGAGGATGAATACTTGGAAGAAAGGCCAAAACATTTAAAGAAGTGTAATCTAGACACTAGAAGTCGCCTAACCAAAATGGCGGATTGCCGAACTGGTACGACCTCGCACAAAGTTACAATGCTCACAATTTATTGTAATTGAGGCACGTAGAACTTGAAGTGAATTAGAGACTCTCCACATATGACGGGCGAAAAATATGACCATTTCCAAAGGTGACATGACTTAGATGAAAAATAAAGGCTTAAAAGGTGAACAAAGCTAGTAATCGGCGATCCACCGAATGTGAAAGACAGATTCAAATGAGATCACCAATTGAGTTTCAAACCCTTGAAGTCTGAAGCAAATGACAGGCGAGCTAAAGAATATATGGCGATCCACTGATCATGTTCATCGAGCCCGACTAACATCGCCGAGTTGATCACGCAGTGAATTTTTGGCTAAATTTTAGGAATCTATAAATAGCCAAAAGGAGAGAGAAAAAGGAGAGTTATGGGTAGTGAATTTTCTATAGCATTTAGAGATAATATTTTAAGAGCTTTTGTATTAGATATTTCACCTTGTGAAGAACATCTTTAGTTTTTAGGTTTTCAATTTTACTTTTGCAATTTATAATTGAGAGTTGAAATCAAAGTGGGTGTTGATTTAATTGCTTAATTTCATCACATTCATGAATACCTCTGAAAAGTCCTCCACCATTTCATGAAAAATAACAATTATACATCTTTGAAAAGTGGACGGGCCATTGTAGAGTCCAAATGGCATATGCTTAAAAGCATATGTGCCATAGGGACAAGTGAAGGCAGTATTCTGTTGGTCTTTGTACAATCAAAATCTGCTTATATCCGGAATACCATCTAAAAAGCAATAGTACTCCTGCCCTGCTAACTTGTCAAGCATTTGATCAATGAATGGAACAGGTTAGTGATCCTTTCTTGTGGCATCATTCAGCTTGCGGTAATCCATGCAAGTTCTCCACCCAATAACGGTTCTTGTGGGAATAAACTTATTCTGTTTGTTCTTTACCATGATCATACCTCCTTTCTTTGGGACATATTTCACAAGACTTACCCATTTGTTGTCAAAGATAGGATATACAATTCCAGACGCTAGCCACTTGATCACCTTTTTCCATACCACCTCTTTCATCTATTGATTTAGTCGACGTTGATGTTATGCACTCGACTTTTGGTCTTCCTCCATATTGATTTTTTGCATACACAACACCAGACTTGTACCATGAACATATATTTTCCACCTAATAGCCTTCTTCATTCGCTTCAAAATCTTCAATGCCGCATCAACCTGTGCTTCAGAAAACTGTGCAGAAAAGTGATAAAGTTTAATTGTCGCCCAGATATGCATACCTTAGGTGTGTCGGAAGAGATTTTAGCTCTTTCTTGGGTGCTTCCTCAATTGAAGGTTTAGGTGCCGGTCCTAAAACTCAATCCAATGGATCTACATCACCTCGTTGGGTTCCTACACGTGACACCTCGAAATCAAGAAGTCTAGAAAAGAGAGTGAAGTAGGAGGTCACCAGCCCATAACTGAGCCATGGAACCCTTCATGTAGCCCTTCACGGGCTATGAAGGGCACCACGTCTCATAGTGGTGCTCGTGGAGACTTCCAGTGCTTGGCCAAGAGGGGCTCCCTTCCCATGAACCCTTAGACAACTCGTGGTGAACCTCAGGCCCCGTTGTGGTGGCCGTGAAGGGGAGGCAGAATCCACCTCAAGCCCAACCTCCTCCCACGAGCCGACGGCTCGTAAAGAGACAAACGACTCATCAGGGTGGTTGTGAAGGGGCAAGGACACAAGGAACCTCTCCCCAGGATACTGGTCAAGGACCACGACTGCCACTACGACCCGTGAGGTCCTTGATGGCCCGTGAGGGCCACCATCTGGTGGTTACGTCAGTTGAAAGTTAGGGTCAGTTGGGACTTTTTCTATTATTTTATCTTGATACTATGTCATTTTTCCCTTACCTAGAACCCCTATATAAGCTATTTCAAACCAAAAATCAACCCATTCAAGTCATTCTCTAAAACTACCAAAAAGAAGAGCAAGTCTTTTCTGTAAAACATTTCTCTCTTTAGAAAGATTGAAGAAGAAGGATTCAACCTAGGGTTTCAAGTCAAGTCTCCAATTCCTCTATTGAAGTTAAGAAATTGGCATTGAGGTATGATAGTTTTCATCCATGAAGCACTTTCCTCCATGGAGTTCCAAAATTCTCCAATTTATAAAGCTAGAATTTCCCAATTGAGTTAGGATTTTCTTCCATGTCATGGGTTCCTTTAAATATTGATTTGTTTGATTATTTTATGATCTATCAAGCATGAATGGATATAATTGCATGATTTCATGATAAATTCCCATGAACCCATGTCTAACCCATGTTTTCTACATATTGATGATTGAAAATGGGTTTTAAACTATGAAAGGTGAATTAAAGAATTATGCATGTTCTTATGAAATTGATGTAACTGTTTTAAGGATGCTTTGAGAGTGAAGTATCCATGATGTTGTTATTGTTGAAAGGATTTCTCCTATACACATGAAAGCATGATTTGTGAAAGGTTTTCTAACATGATAAGGATTCTTAGGGTTGAAAAGCTTTCTCACCTTAAATGAATCAATGTTAAGGAGCTATTCCACTTTTGAGGCAAGAGGGGATTACCCATGCTCTCAAATTGAAAGACAAGAGGCAATGACCCATGTCACATGATGTAAGGACAAGAGGCGGTTACCCATGTTCTTTTAAGATCTAAGATGAATATGAATAATAAATCTTCCGTTGAAGTTAAACTTAGTACCGAGTGGACAAGTGGCGATTACCCGTGTCCCATAAACTATGTACCAACATAGGGTTGTCTAGATAGACATTAGCTAGTGGATCTACATAAGCTTGAAGTTCATGGTCCTTACCGTGGCAAGTAGGACAACTCTTTTCGGTGTGGGAGACACCATATTCCATGATGATAGCTCTCATGGTCTTATATGTCGGTTAAGGCTACTTCCCACAAGCAAGCTGTGATGAACTAAAGTTACTTCAAGGAAGTATCTCATACATGTTTAAGATGATGACCTTGTGCATTGACCATGTTTTATGACTTATATTTTCTAACTTTGTATCTTATGTTTAGCTTGGTCATTGCATCTCATTAAGGTATCTCTCTCTTTGATCATGTTTTTAAATATTTTATGCATGGCTATCATACTTGGTACATATTTTGTACTAACGCATACTCTTTCCTACATTTCCCTAAATGTAGGGTCCGACAAAAAGGGTTACCAGTTTTATGGATAGAGTTTGTTGAGGAGATTTTGAGCATTGGTGAGTCCTCATACTTCAAGGACCAAACATTTATTATTTTCAGTCTTTCCTTACTTTTAGTTTTTGGAACATGATGTACGGGCTTCACATAGATTCATTCTTATGTACTAGATGGATTGAGATAATGTTTAGATTTCCGCTATGCTTTATGAAAGTTTAATACATTGAAACTATCTTTTAAATCTCTTTGTCTATTTCTTATGTTATGAATGCTAAGTGGCTTGCATGGGGCCTCTCGGGGTCCTATACGTCATGTTATGCCTAGGGGCTACCTTGGGTCATGACAAACTTGGTAATTTCCCTTGAGATGAGCGAGGTAAAACGTGCTTGAGTTGATCAACCTTCATCAAGAAAGTATGAGTGTGAAGGAATATGCTTTGAAGTTCACACAATTGTCTCGATATGCTCCTATTATGATTGCCGACCCTAAGGTAAAGATGAACAAGTTAGTTTCGGGTGTGTTTTAGATAGTGGTTAAGGAATGTCGTACTGCCATGCTTGTTAATGACATGGATATTTCCCGTCTCATGGTTCATGCTCAAAAAATCAAAGAGGAGAAACTTAAGGAGAAGGCTAGGGAGACAAAGAGGGCTAAAACCGATGATGGTAATTTCTCACATTCAAGGCTTGATGGGCATGGTAGTTCTAAATTATGACAAAGGTTTTTCGGTCAAGGTTCCTCCAATGCTCCTCCTAGGTTCAACAAATATAGAGTGTCTAACCCTAAGCCTCAAGGAGGAAGTGGTAGTGGGTCTTTATTTCCTACTTGTGCTAAGTGTAGAAGGAAGCATGAGGGCAAGTGTCTAGCGGGTTCCAATGCTTGCTTTGGTGTTGGTAAGATGGACCACAAGATAAGGAATTATCTTTCAGTTGCTAAGAATGAGGGAGATAGTCGTAGACGAGCTCAGCCTAATCCTTCATCTGGTCCTAGTGGTTCGGGTTCAAATTCTCCCAAGCAAAACATATTTTATGCACTTCAGACTCGTGGTGCACAAGAGGGTTCTCCCGATGTGGTTACCGGTATGTTGAAAGTCTTCCAACTTGATGTTTATGCTTTACTTGATCTCGGTTCTACCTTGTCTTTTGTGACGCCATATGTGGCTATGAGGTTTGATGTTCTTCCAGATGTGTTGCTAGATCCTTTTTCTATCTCTACTCCTTTTGGTGATTCTATTGTGGCTAAGAGGGTTTATAGAAAGTCTCCCGTTTCCTTGTCCCATAGAGTTTCTCTTGTTGATTGGGTAGAGCTTGTTATGATTGATTTTTATGTTATCCTTGGTATGGGTTGGCTGCACTCATGTTATGCTTCTATTGATTGAAGAACTCGTGTAGTCAAGTTTCAGTTTCAAAATGAGCCTGTCCTAGAATGGAAAGGGGGAAATTCTATTCCTAAGGGTCAGTTTGTCTCTTGTCTTAAAGCTAGAAAGATGATTGCTAAGGGTTGCATCTACCATCTAGTTAGGGTGAGAGATGTAGATTCCGAAACCCCCACTCTTAAGTCGGTCCCTGTGGTTAATGAATTTTCAAAAGTGTTCCCAGACGATTTACCAGGTGTTCCTCCCAAAAGGGAAAAAGACTTCAGTATTGACCTTCTCCCAGATACGCAACCCATCTCTATTCCTCCTTACCGAATGGCTCCGGCAGAACTAAAGGAGTTAAAAGAGCAATTCAAGGATTTCTTCGATAAGGGTTTCATTCGACCGAGTATCTCTCCATGGGGTGCTCCAGTTTTGTTTGTTAGATAGAATGATGGTTTTATCCATATGTGTATAGACTATCGGCAGTTGAACAACGTGACCGTTAAGAATAATTATCCTCTCCCAAGGATAGATTATTTGTTTGACCAACTTCAGGGAGCGAGTTACTTCTCCAAGATTGACCTCCGGTCGGATTATCACCAGTTGAGGGTTAAAGAGGATGACATTCCGAAGATGATTTTTCGAACTTGGTATGGTCATTTTGAGTTTTTTGTGATGTCTTTTGGTTTGACTAATGCTCCGGTGACATTTATTGATTTGATGAATAGGGTGTTTAGACAATACATTGACATGTTTGTGGCTGTGTTCATTGATGATATATTGATCTATTCGAGGAGCGAGGATGAGAACCTCAATCATTTGAGGATTGTGTTGCAAATTCTAAAGGACCAACAACTCTTTGCAAAGTTTAGCAAATGTGAGTTTTGGCTAAGGTCCGTAGCTTTCCTTGGTCATATTGTTTCAAGTAAGGGTATTGTGGTAGATCCTAACAAGATGGATGCGGTCAACTGTTGGCCTAGACCTCTATCCCCTTCGGATATTAGAAGTTTCTTAGGTTTTGCTGGTTACTATAGAAGGTTTGTTGAGGGGTTTTCTACGATTGCCTCTCCATTGAAAGAATTGACTCAAAAGAAGGCTAAGTTCATATGGTTTGAAGCATGTGAAAATAACTTTCAGGAATTGAAGGATAGACTTACTTCCGCCCCGATGTTGACTTAACCTGAAGGGACCGATGGTTTTTTAGTTTATTGTGATACCTCAAGAATTGAGCTAGGATGTGTACTTATGCAAAATGGGAAGGTTATTTCCTATTCTTCAAGGCAACTTAAGATTCATGAGAAGAATTATCCTACCCATGACCTTGAACTGGCGGCTGTTGTTTTTGCCTTAAAGATTTGGAGGCATTATTTGTATGATGTTCATGTCGATGTTTTTACCGACCATAAGAGTTTTCAATATATGTTTAATCAGAAGGATCTAAATCTTCATCAAAGGAGGTGGCTTGATTTGTTGAAGGATTATGATATGAGTGTTCTCTATCACCCAGTAAGGCAAATGTGGTGGCAGACGCTCTGAGTCGGTTGTCTATGGGTAGTGTTGCTCATATTAAAGGTGATAAAAAAGAGTTGGTTTGAGATGTTCATAGATTGGCCCGGTTGGGTGTTCAGTTAGTAGACTCTACTAAAGGTGAGGTTATGGTTCAGAATCATCTTTTGTGGCGGATGTGAAAGCCAAGAAAGGTCTTGATCCGACTTTGGTTGAATTAAAGGAAGCAATGCTTAAGAAGTCCATTGAGGCTTTCTCCCAAGGGGGAGATAAAGTACTTATATATCAAGGTCGTTTGTGTGTTCTTAATGTTGATGACTTGAGGGAGCAAATAATGTCAGAAGCCCATAGTTCTCGGTGTTCCATTCACCCGGGAGCCACCAAGATGTACCGTGATTTACGAAAGGTCTATTGGTGGAATGGGATGAAGAAGGATATTGCACAATTCGTGGCTAAGTGTCCTAATTGTGACCAACTGAATGTTGAGCATAAAAAACGGAGGTTTATCCCAAGACATTATCATTTCTACTTGAAAGTGGGAAGATTTGAATATGGACTTTGTAGTTGGTTTGCCTCGCACCTTGAGACAGCATGACTCAATTTAGGCTATTGTAGATTGAATGATGAAATCAGCTCATTTCATTCCCGTCAAGGTTTCTTATTCGGAGGAGGATTATGCTAAGTTGTACTTGAGAGAAACGGTATAGTTGCATGGAGTTCCATTATCCATTATCTCTGATCGTGGTACTCAATTCACTTCTCAGTTTTGGAAATCCTTCTAAAAGGGTCTTGATACTCGTGTTAAGCTTAGTACGACCTTTCATCCAGAAACCGATGGGCAAGCGGCGTATTATACAAACTTTGGAAGATATGTTGAGAGCGTATGTGATTGATTTCAAGGGTAATTGGGATGCTTATTTGCCTTTGATCGAGTTTGCATACAATAATAGTTATCACTCAAGTATTGGTATGGCTTCATTTGAAGCATTGTATGGTAGGAGGTTTAGATCTCCTATAGGTTGGTTTGAGGTTGGTGAAGTTTCCCTAATAGGTCCTGAGTTTGTAAATGAGGCTATCGAGACAGTTCAACTTATTAGAGAAAGGTTGAATATGGCTCAAAGTCAGAAAAAGTCCTATGCAGATGTTAGGAGAAGAGATCTCGAGTTTGATGTGAATGATTGGGTTTACTTGAAAATTTCACCCATTAAGGGTGTAATGAGGTTTGGTAATAAAGGGAAGCTTAGTCCCCGATATGTAGGCCCATATCAGATTTTGAGGCATGTTGGTAAGGTTGCTTATGAGCTTGAATTGCCTAATGAATTGGCATCAGTGCATCAAGTTTCCATGTCTCCATGCTGAAGAAATGTGTTGGTGATCCGACATCTATAGTCCCCTTAGAAGGTTTGTGAGTTCAAGAGAATCTTTCTTATGAAGAAGTTTCAGTTGAGTTTTAGACAGACAAGTCAAAAAGTTGAGAAATAAGGAAGTTACTTTCGTAAAAGTCTTGTGGAGGAATCAGTTAGTTGAGGGTGCTACTTGGAAGGTCGAGGCCGATATGATATCCCGTTATCCTAATCTCTTTCTTTCTATCCCTACTCTAGCTTGAGTTATTGAGTTCCTCATGGTTTACTCTTTGGTGTCATGTGTCTTAGATATTCCCATGATTTCCTCATTTATGCATGTTCATGAAAAAGCTTTAGTTTTGAAAAATGAGTCAACTTTATTGATTTCTACATGTTTAGGTGCATTTGAGTATGAGTTGCATATAGACTTCATGATATGATGATTTGAACATGCTTTAGCTTGGAGTTGATGTTTCCTCCTTGGATATGTGCATTTATGTGATTTCATGCATGTTAGGCTGCTATATTTGAGCTCTATTCTTTAATGTGATGTATAGAATCCTATTCGATGACTAATGTTCCAAAGGGGGAGATAATGTGACACCTCGGAATCAAGAAGTCTAGAAAAGGGAGTCAAGTGGGAGGTCACCAGCCCATAACTGAGCCATGGCACCCTTCATGGAGCCCTTCACGGGCCGTGAAGGGCACCACGACTCATGGTGATGCTCGTGGAGCCTTCCAGTGCTTGGCCAAGAAGGGTTCCCCTCCCACGAGCCCTTAGACGGTTCATGGTGAGCCTCACGGCCCATTGTGGATGACGTGAAGGGGAGGTAGAATCCACTTCAAGGCCAGCCTCCTCCCACGAGCCCTTAGATACCTCGTGATGAGCCAAACGGCTCGTCAGGGTGGTCATGAAGGGGAAAGGCAAAAAGGAACCTCTCTCTAGGCCACTGGTCAACGACAACATTTGCCACTATGGCCCGTGAGGTCCTTGACAGCTCGTGAGGGCTACCATCTGGATGTTGCGTTAGCTGTAAGTCAGGGTCAGTTGGGTCTTTTCCTTATTATTTTATCTTGATAATATGTCATTTTCCCCTTATCTAGAACCCGTATATAAGCTATTTTAACCCCAAAATAAACCCATTCAAGTCATTCTCTAAAACTACCAAAAAGAAGAGCAAGTCTTCTCTCCAAAATATTTCTCTCTCTAGAAAGTTTGAAGAAGAAGGATTCAACCTAGGGTTTCATGTCAAGTCTCTAATTTCTCCATTGAAGTTAAGCGATTGGCATTGAATTATGATACTTTTCATCCATGGAGCCCTTTCCTCCATGGAGTTCCCAAATTCTCCAATTTATAAAGCTAGAATTCCCAATTGTGATAGGGTTTACTTGCATGTCATGGGTTCCTTTAAATATTGATTTATTTGATTAGTTTATGATCTATCAAGCATGAATTGATATAATTGCATGATTTTATTATGAATTCCCATGAACCCATGTCTATCCCATGTTTTCTAGAAATTGATTATTGAAAATGGGTTTTTGAACTATGAATGGTGAATTAAACAATTATGCATGTTCTTATGAAGTTGATGTAAATGTTTTAAGGATGCTTTGAGAGTGAAGTATCCAGATGTTATTATTGTTGTGTTGTTGAAAGGATTTCTCATATACACATGAAAGTATGGTTTGTGAAAGGTTTTCTCACATGATAAAGGTTCTTAGGGTTGAAAGGCTTTCTTACCTAAAATGAATAGCTGTTAAGGAACTATTCTAATGTTGAGGAAAGAGGCGATTACCCATCCTATCAAATTGAAAGACAAGAGGCGATTACGCATGTCATATGATGTAAGGACAAGAGGCGATTACCCATGTTCCTTTAAGATCTAAGATGAATATGAATAATGACTATTCCATGGAAGTTAAGCTTAGTACCGAGTGGATATGTGGTGATTACCCGTGTCCCATAAACATTAGATAGTGGATATACATTAGCTAAAAGTTCATGGTCCTTACCGTGGAAAGTAGGACAACTCTTTTCGGTGTGGGAGACACCGGATTCCATGATGATAGCTCTCATGGTCTTATATGTCGGTTAAGGCTACTTCCCACAAGCAAGCTGTGATGAACTAGAGTTACTTCAATGAAGTATCTCATGCATGTTTAAGATGATGACTATGTGCATTGACCATGTTTTATGACTCATGTTTCTAACTCTTTATCTCAAGTTTAGCTTGGTCATTGAATCTCATGAAGGTATCTCTCTCTCTTTGAGCATGTTTTTTAAATGTTTTATGCATGGATATCATACTTGGTACATATTTTGTACTAACGCATACTCTTGCCTACATTTCCCCAAATGTAGGCTCTGACAGCCAGGGTTCCAGTTTCGTGGCTAGAGTTCTTGAGGAGATTTTGAGCATTGGTGAGTCCTTATGCTTCGAGGACCGGACATTTATTATTTTTCAGTCTTTCCTTACTTTCAGTTTTTGGAACATGATGTACGGGCTTCGCCAAGATTCATTCTTATGTACTAGATGGCTTGAGATGATGTTTAGATATCCGCTATGCTTTATGAAACTTTGATACATTGAAACTGTCTTTTAAATCTCTTTGTCTATTTCTTATGTTATGAATGTTAAGTGGCTTGTATGTGGCCTCTCGGGGTCCTATACGCCATGTTACACCTAGGGGCTACCTTGGGTCGTGACACCACAAGTGCCACATCAAGGCATGTAGCCAATTCTTGTGCTTCTGCATCCCCAAAAATGTCATGTCCAACTAGTACACTTTATAATGGATCTTATGAAGCAATATAATGATATTTTGCGGCTAGATCAACCATAGTGATAGCAGATAGCTCCTTGTAAGTAGTCGACACTTTCAACGCATGATATACATCAAAGACTTCTACCTTGTCATGATCTCTCATGGTTAACTGGTCTTCTACTACGTCAATCAATGCCCACCTAATGGCTAAGCATGTTCGTCCCATAATGAATGTTACTTTAGGATCAGGCTCAAAGTTTAGGATCACAAAGTCTATGGGAAAAATAGTGACCCTATTTGTACTAACACATCTTCTAATACCCCATCTGTCCTAGCAACATATCTATCTAAAAGCTATAAGATGATAGTGGTTGGATTTGGACTACCTAACCCAACTTTTGATACCAAGATGCCAGCATGAGATTTATAATTTCACCCATATCACGTAACCTATGGGAATTAATACTTTGCCCAACTATAATTTGCACCGTTAAACTACCCGAATCTTTTAACTTGCTGGGTAGCCTATTCTGGATTCTAGAAGTGCACTCTTCAGTAAGTGCCATTGTTTTGTACTTAGTCAACCTCCTTTTGTTTGCCACTATCTCCTTCACATACTTGGTGTATTTAGGGATTCCCTACAAAATATCAACCAAATGTAGATTAATATGAACTTGTTTAAGAAGAGAGAGGAACTTACCGAAACATTCATCTTCACTCTACTTTTTAATTTTTTATGGGAACGAAGAAGGTGGTTTAACTTGAGCAGCAACCCTCTCGACATTTGAACTTTGACAAACCTCTCCTCGTTTCTTCTCTCTACTCACTACTTTAGTATTTCTCTTATTTTGAGGTAGCTCCTCTAATATTAACCCACTTTTCGTACCCACAACCTTTACCTGTTTTATGTTTGGATCAGTTTCACCCGGAAGATCCCCTTGTGAACGGACGTTGATAGAACTAGCCAATTGTGCAACCTGCCTTTCAAAATTTTTGGTGGATAATTGGTTGTTTCTCAATTATGTTGCAAACTTATCAACCTTCGCATTGGTCATCCCCAAATATGCTATCATTTGCTTAAACGTCTCCTGATTTGTCATGGGTCCTTGTAGGACGCCTTTATTACTACCTTGATTGGGTTTTGATACTACTGCCCATTTCCTTGTGGTTGGTATTGCTTTGAGCCGTGGGCCTACTTTTGATTTTGATTACCACTCCATGAGAAATTTAGGTGATTTCTCCAGATTGGGTTCTATGTGTTGCCATAATTTTGCGCTCATTTACCTCTTTGTGCATTACCAACATAGTTCACCGATCATGGGAGGTACGTCGGTGGAAAAGGCGGAGTTGGCTACTTATCAACTAAAAGGTGTGGCTCAAATATGGTATAACCAATGGAAAGAAGGGAGACCGAAAGATGCTGGTCCTCTTGATTAGGAGTATTTTAAGGCTATTTTTCTTGATAAGTTCTTTCTCCTTGCGATGAGGGAAGCCAAGGTTCTTGAGTTCATTAACCTTCGATAAAGAAGTATGAGTGTGAGAGAATATGCTCTAAAGTTCACTCAATTGTCTAAGTATGATCCAACTATTGTTGCTGATTCAAGGGCTAAGATGAGTAAGTTTGTTTCGGGTTTATCCGAAATGGTGGTTAAGGAGTGCCGAACCGCTATGCTCATTAATGACATGGACATCTATCATCTCATTGTACATGCACAATAAATTGAGGAGGAGAAACTCAAGGAAAATTCTAGAGAGGTAAAAAGGGCTAAGACAGGTGATAGAAATTTAACTAATGCAAGGTCCGATGGACAAGGTCGTCCTAGATTTCGACAAAGTTTTTCCAGTAAAGGTTCCTCCAATGCTCCTCCTAAGTTCAACCAAGATAGGGTCTCTAACCCTAAGCCTCAAGGAGGTAATGGTAGTGGATCTTCATTGCCTAGGTCTAATTGTACTAAGTGTGGAAGGAAGCATGATGGTAAGTGCCTAGTCGACACAGATGGTTGCTTTGGTTGTGGTAAGAGTGGTCACAATATGAGGGATTGCCCAATGCTTATGGCTAAAGGAAGAGAGGTTAAGCAAGCTACTATTAGTGGTGCGGGTTCCAATGCTCCTAAACAAAACCATTTCTATGAACTTCAGACTCGAGGTGTATAAGAGAGTTCTCCCGATGTGGTTATCGGTATGTTGAAAGTTTTCCAACTTGATGTCTATGCTTTACTTGATCCTGGTGCTACCTTGTCTTTTGTGACGCCATATGTGGCTATGAGGTTTTATTTTCTTCCAGATGTGTTGTTAGAACCATTTTCTGTCTCTAATCCTGTTGGTGATTCTATGGTGGCTAAGAGGGTCTACAGAAAGTGTCTCATTTCCTTGTCCCATAGAGTTACTCTTGTTGACTTGGTAGAGCTTGTTATGTTAGATTTCGATGTTATCTTCGGTATGGATTGGCTGCACTCATGTTATGCTTCTATTGATTGTAGAACCCGTGTAGTCAAGTTTCAGTTCCCGAATGAGCCTATCCTAGAGTGGAAGGGGGAAATTCTATGCCTAAGGGTCAGTTTGTTTCTTATCTTAAAGCTAGAAAGATGATTTCTATGGGTTGCTTTTACCATCTAGTAAGGGTGAGGGATGTAGATTCTTAAACCCCTTCTTTCGAGTCGGTCCCCGTTGTAAATGAGGTTTAAGAAGTATTTCCAGATGACTTACTCGGTATTCCTCCCGAGTGGGAAATATACTTCAGAGTTGACCTTCTCCCAGATATGTAACCCATCTCTATTCCTCCTTATCGTATGGCTCCGGCAGAACTCAAGGAGTTGAAAGAACAGTTGAAGGATTTGTTGGATAAGGGTCATCCGACCGAGTATCTCTCCATGAGATGCTCTAGTTTTATTTGTGAAAAAGAAGGATGGTTCTATTCATATGTGTATCGATTATTGACAGTTGAACAAGGTGACTATTAAGAATAAGTATCCTCTCCCAAGGATAGATGATTTGTTTTACCAACTTCAAGGTGCAAGCTATTTCTCTAAGATTGATCTCCGATCGGCTTATCAAAAATAGAGGGTGAAATATGATGACATCCCGAAGATGGCTTTTCAGATTTGGTATGGTCATTATGAGTTTTTGGTAATGTCGTTTGGGTTGACTAATGCTCCGGCGGTGTTTATGGACTTGATGAATAGAGCGTTTAGACAATACCTTGACATGTTTGTGATTGTGTTCATTGATGATATTTTGATCTACTCAAGGAGTGAGGATGAGCATATTGATCATTTGAGGACCGTGTTACAAATTCTTAAGGACCAACAACTTTTGCAAAGTTTAGCAAATGTTAATTTTGGTTAGGGTCTGTAACTTTCCTTGGTCATATTGTTTCGAGTAAGGGTATTGAGGTAGATCCTAGGAAGACAGATGCGGTCAAGAGTTGACCTAGACCTCTAACTTCTTCGGATATTAGAAGTTTCTTGGGTTCGGCCGGTTATTATAGAAGGTTTGTTGAGGGATTCTCTTCAATTGCCTGTCATTTGACGACTTTGACTCAAAAGAAGGCTAAGTTCATATGGTCCGAAGCGTATGAGAAGAGTTTTCAAGAGTTGAAAGATAGACTTACTTCCGCTCCGTGTTGACCTTACTGAAAGGGATGGATGACTTTGTGGTTTATTGTGATGCCTCAAGAATTGGGCTAGGGTGTGTACTTATGCAAAATGGAAAAGTTATTGCCTATGCCTCAAGGCAACTTAAAGTCCATGAGAAGAATTATCCTACCCACGACATTGAGTTAGCGGCGGTCGTCATTATGATGTATTGGCTAGGCCCAATTTTATTCTATTGTATTAGATGGCTATGATGAGACAAGTGTATTAGACTTCCACTTTTCGTTTATGAAATGTTATGGACTTGGACTATTGTTTTACTATTATTGTTCTATTTATTATGTTGTGAGAGCTAAGTGGCTTGTATGGAGTCCTTCGGGGTTCTATACGTCATATTACATCTAGGGGGTACCCCTATGTCGTGATAATCGAGGTTCGAGAGAACAAGCTTGAAACACAATAGTTGATTGAAAGATGGCTATTGTATTCAAAGCCTTGCCTACCCATTGAGATTCAACAACTTTAAGCAACTAGTAATTACCCATTACGCGAAATAAGCATTCGACTGATCACATTACTAAGGTTCAATCTCTAATTGTTTACTTCCCTTGTTAAGTGTTCTCTGTCATAAATTGGCTACTAACCCCTCCCCCACCCCCCTTTTTGATATCAATTGCTGAAACTTTGTGATTTGTTTTTGTTTTGCTAAAATTTTACTTCTACAAACGATTAGGATATGTTTTTACTTCTTAATTGAATTTTCTACTGTATCACTTCCTTTGGGATCGACCCCAACTCTTAGTTGGGTTTATACTTGTTAGAAACCGCCTACACTTTGAGTTGGATGAAGTGTAGTTGAGCGTTATAAAAAATGGTGCCGCTGCCGGGGAGTGTTGTTTAGAATTCTTTTATTGAAGTATATTCGTGAACTAATTTTATTGTAGTTGAATTATCTTATTTGTATTCTTGTTGGCTGCACTAGAACTGTTGAAAAATGAATGTAAATGGGAGTAACACCAACTCTGGAACAATGCTGACATCAGGAATTTGCATGATGTCAACGAGGATCCGTTGGAAAGTGCGGGTGCTATTTGGTTGCCCCCAACTGTGGGCAATGTGGTGTTTCATGTGACCAGCACAATGTTGCAGCTATTGCAAATGAAGGGTCTCTTTGGAGGACTTTCTCGTGAGGACCCTGATGACCACATCCAAAATTTTGTGGATGCGTGTGGGCCGTTTTCCTTCAAGAACATCACTCAAGAGTCAGTCTGACTCTGTTTGTTTCCCTTTTTTTCTAATGGGGGAGGCAACGAAGTGGTTGACTGAACTACCAAGGGATTCGATCACTTCTTGGGAGGAGCTCACAAAGGTGTTTTATGAAAGGTTTTTCCCTCCTTCGAATATGGTTAAGTTGAGGGATAATGTTCAGAACTTCAAGAGAATTGATGGTGAACCTATCCATGAGACATTGTTGAGGTTCCAAAAGTTGCTGCTCCAATGTCCGATTCACGGGTTGTCGGATAATGTTCTCTTGCAGTATTTGTACAGGAGTCTTGATACAATCAACAAAGGTGTAGCTGATCAACTGATTAGAGGTTGTATAATAAGTCAACCTTTTGTTGTGGCTTTGGTATTGCTTGATGAGATGACTAAAATTAACCGTGCATGGCACACAAGGGATGATCAAGTGTATCCTCTAAATCTCGGGCTGACCAAAGAGCAGTTGGAAAAAAATAAGAACGTGATGAAAACATGGTCAAGATGATGACTTAAATGACGTTTTTGACAAAACATGTCATGGGAAGTGATTATAAGGTTGTGAGTCCAGAGAATGCAAAATTTGAAAATGAAGAGGTACATTTTGTGTCAAGAGTTGTCATTCGAGCTTTTTAAGGTCGGGCGAGAACAAAGGTGGAACAAAATTTATGAGAATGGATGGAGAGATCAAGATTGAGATTGGTTTGATTGGGACACATATTGGAGGAGTGGAGATGATGATAATGCTCGCTATGTGCACACTTATGACAGTCCAAAGTCAAAGTATGATTCCGAAAGCTTTCGGACCGAGGATCTTCTTGCTCGTATTCTAAAAAAAGTGGAAGGCTCAACGAAATGAAGGCGGACTTCTCATCTTTAAATAAGATGGTGAGCTCTCACTCGGCCTTCAAAAAGCAACTTGAATACCAAATGAGTCAACTTTCAGGTCAATTAAATTTGAAACAACAAGAGAATCTAACTAATGATATTTTAGTTAGTTTGAAGAGCAATCACGACCAATGCATGGTGATGTTGAGTCGGAGTTGTAAAGTTGTGGGTAGTGTTGTGGCAATTAATGACAAGGAAAAATCTAGTAAAGAGAAAATGATGATATTGATATGGATGGGTTTGCCGAAGAATCGAACAATGAAACACCCAATGAGATTGATGAGATACCGAAGAAAGTTATCAACGGTGAGGTTAAAACATCAAATGAGGGGGCTGCTTCTTCTTCGGTTCCTGCAAAACCATTGCCTAAAGTTAACCCACCATTCCCTCAAAGATTGACGAAAAGGGATGAAGATACAAAGTTTCAAAAATTTCTCTCCGTTTTCAAAACTCTATCTATAAATATTCCTTTGGTGGAGGCGTTATTGAAAATGTCGGGCTATGCGAAGTTCATGAAAGAATTTGTTACCAACAAGAGGAGTATTGATTTTGAAACAGTTGAGGTGTCACATAGTTGTAGTGCTATTATGACGAGCAATGTGGTTGTCAAGAAAGCTGATCTAGGGGCATTCACTATTCCATGCACTATTGGGATATTTCAATTTGCCAAAGCATTTTGTATTAACTTGATGCCCTATGCCATTTTCAAATAGCTTGGGTTAGGTGAGCCTAAGTAAACAATGATGCTTCTTCTCATGGCCGACCAATCTATCAAGCACCCGATTGGCATTCTTTTCGATATTTTGGTAAAAGATGATAGGTTCATATTTTCGGCCGACTTTTTAATTCTTGATTGAGAGATTGATGCCGGAGTGCCCATTATTTTAGGTAGGTCGTTCTTGGTTACCGGAAGAGCTCTTGTTGATGTTGAAAGCAGTGAGTTAAAATTTCGGGTAAATGATGAGGAAGTTACTTTCGATGTGTATAAATCTATTAAAAACCCTAGTGACATTCATGTGGTATCAGTCATTGATATGATTGATGAGGCAGTTACATGTGTAAGTGAAGTGGCTGTTGTGGGTTAAATCTTTAGCCGCCGTCCTTTTGAACTATGATGGTGAAAAAGTTCAAGATTATGATGAGATCGTGGCTGCTCTATCGGGTTTGGGTTCTTACTCTAAGAACCCTTTAAAGCTTGATTTTGATTTGAAAAATCGGGAGAGCCCTCCCGCCAAACCATCCACTAAAGAACCACCAAAGCTTGAGTTGAAGGTAATTCCAATGCACCTTCGATAGGTATTCTTGGGCGCAAAAAACACCTTGCCCATAATTATCACCGCAGATTTGCTCGAATGGCAAGTTCAGTTACTTATGAATGTGTTGAAATGATACATTAAAGCTATTGGATGGGCGATTGCCGATATTATGGAAATTCCTCCTAGTATTTGTAACCATAAGATCAAATTTGATAGTGAATGCAAACCATGTGTAGAGCATTAAAGAAGGTTAAACACTCCAATGCAAGAAGTGGTGAAGCAGGAAATCATCAAATGGGTATACGCGGGAGTTGTCTACCCTGTTGCAGATAGTAAGTTGGTGAGTCTCGTTCAATGTGTGCCAAAAAAAGGTGGTATTATTGTGGTCCCAAATGGTAAAGGGAACCTGTACAATTGCAACAGGTCACCGGTTGGCGTGTATGTACGGACTACCAAAAATTGAACACATGGACCGAGAAACATCATTTCCCGATGCCCTTTATGGATTAGATGCTTGATAGGCTTGCGGGGCGTGGATGGTATTGCTTCCTAGATGGTTACTCTGGTTATAATCAAATATCCATTACATAGGAGGAACAAGAAAAGATGACCTTTACATGTCCCTATGGGTCGTTTGGTTTCAAAAGAATGTCCTTTGACTTAGGTAATGCACCGGTAACCTTTCAACGATGCATGCTCTCTATTTTTGCCGATATGGTGGAAGAATCGATGGAGGTTTTCGTGGATGACTTCGCGGTTGTGAGTGACACATTTGAAGCGTGTGTTGAACACCTTGGTAGAGTATTGCAAAGATGTGTCTAAAGAAACCTTGTTCTCAATTGAGAGAAATGTCATTTCATGATCAAAGAAGATATTGTCTTGGTGCACAAAATTTCAGGAGAAGGTATCCCAGTGGATCAAGCTAAAGTTGAAGTTATTGCCAACCTACCTCCTCCCTTTTCGGTTGAAGGTGTTCGGAGTTTCCTCGGTCATGCAGGATTTTACCGACGGTTTATAAAAGATTTCTCTAAATTAGGTTTTCCTCTTTGTAAGCTACTTGAAAAGGATAGTGTTTTCAACTTTGATGAAGCTTGCCTCAAAGCGTTTTTGCGCTTGAAAGAAAAACTAGTGTCGACTCCAATAATTGATGCTCCATATTGGAGAGTTCCATTTGAGCTTATGCGTGATGCAAGTGGTGTGGCTTTGGGGGCTGTTCTTGGTCAACGAAAGGGTAAATTGTTTCACCCGGTTTACTATGCAAGTAAAACTTTGAATGTAGCTCAAAAGAATTACACCGTCACCGAGCAAGAATTTTTAGCCGTAGTATACGCTTTTGAAAAATTTAGATCTTATTTGTTGGGCAATAAGGTGGTGGTGCACACAGACCATGCCACAATCCGATATTTGATGGCTAAGAAAGATGCAAAGCTAATGTTTATTTGGTGGGTGTTGTTGTTGCAAGAGTTTGATTTTGAGGTCAAATATCGAAAAGGGTGAGAGAACCAAGTAGCGGATCATTTGTCAAGACTTGAAACTAATGTTGTTGTTTCCGTTGAGAGGGATATTGAGAAAGTGTTTCCTGATAAGTTGGTGATGGTTGTATCACATGGTAATCCACCTTAGTATGCTGATTTTTCAAATTATGTTGTGTGTGCGATTCTTTGCTAAGGTTTTGATTTTTTATCAACGGAAGAGGTTCTTGTTCGATGTGAAGAAGTATTTTTGGGACGAACCTTACCTATTTCGGGAATGTGCATATCACATAATTAGAAGGTGTGTTCCGCAAATGGAGGTGAATGCGATTCTTGATGCTTGTCACGCGTCGCCGGTTTGTGGGCATCATAGCGGAGTGCATACAACCACTAAAGTACTTCATAGTGGTTATTATTGACCGACTTTATACCAAGATGCACACTCTCTTGTTAGAAAATGTGTTCAATGCCAAAAAAAAGAGGAATATCAAGAAGGCGTGAACTACCTCTCAATCCTATTCTAGAGGTAGAATTGTTTGATGTTTGGGGAATTGACATTATGGGGCCTTTTGTGAGTTCATATTCAAAAAAGTATATTTTTGTGGGTGTTGACTCTGTTTCCAAATGGGTAGGGGTTGTAGCTTTACCCAATAATGAAGGGAGAAGTGTTGTGCAATTCCTCAAGTGATACATTTTCACAAGGTTTGACACTCCACATCTCATTTGGACACTCCACAGTCAACATGCTTGACACTCCACATGTAATTTTAACAATCTCTTTTGAGCAAATATGGAGTTAAGTATAAAGTTGTAACCCCTTATCATCCGCAGACAAGTGGGTAGGTTGAGGTGTCAAATTAAAAAATCAAGGTGATTTTTGCAAAAATACTCAATGCAAATCAGATTTATTGGTCTTAGAAGTTGGATGATTCCCTTTGGGCGTACCACACCGCATTCAAGACCCCAATTGGTATGTCACCATATCAATTGGTGTTTGGAAAGTCTTGTCACCTACTAATTAAGCTTGAACATAACGCATTGTAGGCATTGAAATCATTGAACTTGAATTGGGGGGATGCTTCAAAGGATAGAGGCGAACAACTCCATGCGATGGAAGAGTTCCGGCTGCGAGCTTTTGAGTGTTCAGCCCTTTATAAGGAGAAAATAAAGAAGTGGCATGATGCCAAAATTCTTCATCGGGAGTTTAAAGTCGGTGATTTTTTCTTGCTTTATAACTCCCGTTTGAGAATTTTTCCTGGTAAACTCAAGTCAAAATTGTCTAGCCCGTTCAAGATTACACGTATGTTCACTAATGGAGCAATAGAAGTTGAAAACAAGGAGGGGTCCGTGTTCAAGTTGAATGGGCAACGATTGAAGATTTACTTTGGAGAATGCCTCAACTTGTCAGTGATTGAAGTGGTGTATTTGGAAGATGCTTAAATGCATTTCCACGTCGTGACACGACGTTAACTATGGCGCTTATTGGGAGGCAACCCAAGTTTTGGTCGTTTTTGAATAATGTTTGTTCAATGTGTAGGTAGGAGCTCTTATTTTGGAAGAATGGCAATGAGGAGAGGGATTGACCCACTCGGTGAATCGCCAAATGGTCCTCCAGATCGCCCAAATGCATCACCCTTTTTAAAGCCAGGATGGAGGACCGTTCTAGAATATTTTGTGAGACTACAGCCAATTTTGTGGATCACCGAGATGAATCAGCGAGGACGACTAATCTCACCCTTTTGCTTAAGCTGAAAGGTTGGATTTCTGTAAATTTCGGCGAACTGTAATTTACTAGGTGATTCACTGAGTGGTTCGGTGGTAGCGACCCTTTCAGAAGGATACTACCACTTAAAGAAGAAATCTAATTTAATACTTGTGACATTTAAAAGAGATTAACGAAGGGCATATTGATTATAATCAAGTAGAGGAATTAGGTTCATAAAAAAAATAGTTAAGGAAGTGAAGCCTGCCCATTTACACATTAATTTGATGTCAAATTGAAACTGCGTAGAATTTTATCTTATTGCGGAAGAACCCTTCCAAAATAATCTAATCAAATAACTTACGAGATTTTCCTGCATATTTTATCCTCACACTTAAAAATAATATAAAAGAATATTACCAACTTCCGAGTACCAAAATTAGCCGGTTCATGCTTCACACAAATATTTAAAACAAATAGTAAATTTAGTATATTACAAGATTTGGGTTTACACACCCCAAAAACAACAAAACATATAGCGATAATTATATTACAACCCATGGTGACATGATCAAATTAGACTTCAAAATTTCATATAAATGTACAACACATAGATCATGTACAAGTCCCAAGGTTTATACAAAATATAGATGCCTAAATGCAAATGTGATCTTCCTTAAGGCTCTCAAAATCTCCATCTCCAATGGCCAGCTGTATGCATCCTCTCGAACATTCCCTACGATAGAAACAACTATCGCTAAGCATATAGCTTGGTGGTGTAAAAATTATAGGTTCGGAGCCGTCAGATTCACCAAGCTACCTTTCTCAAGTCATGGGCAGCACAATTGAAACATAATAAATAAATTAAGTAAACAATATATAAAGAGTGTCAAGTTCGATATTTAAAGATCCAAATGTCCAGAACGCTCATACCACCATTTTTCAAGAGATTGAATAACAAGGCTCTCCCAATATATACATCATGTTGTCACACCAAGCACAAACATGTATCAAGAAGGACCGAAGCCCTGCATCAAGAAGGGTCAAGGCCCAATAATCAAGAGAACCAAGAACCATATTAAAAATGGCTTTCTAGTTCGTACTTAAAATGGACAACTTCCATACTTAAGACGAACTAAAAATCCAGAGTAAAGATGGCAAATGATCCGAATCAAGAGGCATGCCAATAGTGACAAAGTCACAGCCACAAGAAGGACAAGGTCCCAACAAGAGTGCCAGGTGATCAAACAGTCTGTACAAGTGGGCGAGTTACACAAGTGTCTTTAATATCTTAAAGGATACCAACACGACAATGCAAAGTGACAAGAGGCAACCAAGATACCAAGATAAACTTTCAAATATACCAGCAGGTAACAATAGTAAAAGTACAAGTTTATACACAAACCTCAGTGCGTAGCATAGAAACAGTCCAACACAACTTCAAGAGTTCAAACCGTAGACCAACCAACGTATCAAGGTCCTCAACTTGTTCACGAGTATATACAACCTTAAAAATAAAATTAAATAACTTATTTATATTCTAGTAGCTCAATAATGTTGACGTAAAACAGGATTATCATCACAAGTAAGCTTAGCCTGTACAAATATGACTATGCTCCCAAAACAGTAATTCTGGCAAGCCTAGTACCTCATGTCACAACTTAGATTTGAAAAGGAAAATGGCAAAACTGGACTGTATATTCTTCATGAAAGATGTAGGTACATCTCTTAAGGTTTCAAATAATCAAGAATCACCGCAAAATATATTTTGTACAAAAAGATATAATCAAAACACTAATAGTTGATCATACAAGATTTTTAATTCCGAAATGTGGACAGAACTTGTCCTATATTGCGTCCCACATTTCAAATCCATAAAAGCTGAATTAGAGTTTTACATAAACATAAGAGTTGTAGGTATATAAATTAGCTTTTTAAATCATATTTATTCACTGTAAACAAAGTTCTAATGAACGAGACATGCTTAAAATACTAAACACTACCCAGCTTAAAATTAGATTTCATCACTTACAAAAGGGAAGGGTGTGTCTCGAATTCCAGGCAAAAGGACCAAGTTTTTCTCTTGTGATTTTGAAGAACAAGTTGTTTAGATAAATTTCTAAGGTTCTTAGACTTCAGGGAAACGAATTTCACTAGAGGAGGTGTGAATATATAGTCACAAAAGTGATGTTTATCACTTATACAGCTGTCCTTCAAAGGTGCTGCCCAAATAAAAAGTGTGCTGCCCAAAATGCATACATATATACCTATATGTATATACCTCACCACCCTTTCAAGTTATAGGTAATTCTAACTAGAATATTACGTAAATACCCCAATACAATCCTTAAATTACGATCACAATTATGTTAAGAAAGTTTGCAAATATCACAAAATTTCAAGTTCCCAAAATGAGAATAAAACATATTGTAGTAATTAAGCAATGGTGTATTGAGATGCAACTCTTGGTTAGTATTTAGGGGTGTTACATCGGCGGCATCAGTACTGCTTGCCGACGGACGCGTAAATTGAAGAGTCGTTTCCACTCTAACTCCTTCACTCAGTGACCATTATTTTTCCTTTATTTATTATTCCAATTAGTTATATATATGTGCATTGAGGACACTGCTTAGTTCTTCTCGGTGGGGTGACAATGTCTTCGATGTTGGTTTTAATCTCATTGATCCATGTCTTGATAACTTGATTTGAGAATGTTGAGGATATTCTCTTGTACATTTGAGTGTCGGTTGTGACCAATACCGATGACTTGAATAGTATTTTTGATGAACAATATGTTGTGCTAGTACAACAAGGAAATTTGAGTTGCATAAGTCTTGTGTGAACTCTTAGCATCTCATTGTAACTAGCTGATTTGTCGAGGTGAGTTTTTTCAATGACCGTTGCACGCGAGCTTTACCTGTAGAGTCATGATCAATGATTGTGTTTAATACCTTGTGTGGTGAGGTTTACTTGAAATATGTGCATGGTGATATCTAGAACTTGCCCCGTTGGTCCAATCGACTATTTTTGGTGGATGATGGAAATGATCTTAGGCATAAATCTTTGAGAGTGAACCAAATTTCTATACATTTTGTATGACCACCTTGTGAGTGTGTCAACCTAGCTTGACACCATTTCAACCTAACCTTCTCTTTGGATGAAACATGAACACAAATGTCCTTCTCTTTCCCACCTAAAAACCTTCATGAAGCATTGGTCTGTTTGAATAGCCAACTTAGGCCAAAAGCCTAAGTTGGGGGTGTGCTAAGAATAAGAAAATAAATTGAGCAAGAAGTTCGTGAAATCCATCTTTGGAAACTTGTTTGAGGAAAAAGATGGAACCCCTCCATATAAAAAAAATAACAAAAAGAAAAGAAATGAATTTTTTAATAAATTGCGCAGTGTGGAAATAAAAGGGGTATCCGATGAGCTATACCAAAAAATTTGTGTGCTTGAATATACCAAGGAAGGGTTGCGAAGGTGAAAAGAATGAAAGAAAAGGAGAATAAGTAAAATTTGAGCCATGCTTCATGAAGGTAGACATCACTAAGACAAAACAATCATACCTTAACCCTCAACCTAATTATAAGCCTTGAAAGACCTTTTTGATCTTGAATGAGCCGAATGATGTATTGGTTGGAAAATACGGGCAAGCCTATAGGTAAAATCATGCATGTGTTTATCATTGATAGTGTGAGAGTTGATTTTCATTCCTTAAATTGTAATCTTTGGTTGGCTTTGTGAGAGCATGGAATCATTCTTGGTGTGGGGGAATTTGAATACTCCTGTTGAGCATGAATTTACATTTGAAGTGAGCATTGTGTGCTTGAACTCTATTTGCTGATGGCTAGTGATAGTTTGAAACTTTTAGTGCAATTGAACATTGCATGTGTAGATTGAACCTCGTGTGCATTCATGTTGAGTCTCAAGTAGCACTATTTGTAGACATCCCTGTTGGCCTACTTGATCTTGTGTTATACTTGAGGGCAAGAAAAAGTTTAAGTTGGGGATGTTGATGAGTCGGGGATTTCGACTCATTTAGGGTTTATTATTCAAGGATTTAGTGTTCTCAATGTCTGTTTTATGCTTATAACTGATGTTAATATGTTGATATGCAGCAATGAAGACTTTAGAGTGAGGCAAGGAAATTATGATGCAAAAAGGAATGAAAAAGTTAAAAAATTTGAAAAAACGAGAAGCTAGAGCTCACGAGAACCCACTCGCCGACTCACCGAGTGGGCCTCCAGCTAGCCTAAAGTTCCAACAAAATAGCCCATGGACAAAATCAACTTGGCGAGAAAATGGGAAATTTGGCGGCACGCCGAATGGATTGACCATAGTGATCAAGCTCGCCAAAAGTTCAAGATAATTTGATGGAGGAGCAAAGCCAAAAGGTGAGAAGAAGAGCAACTTGGTGGATCACCAAACTGGTCAGCGATCCCGACTTACTTTACCGAGTTGACTCCGTGCTGAAATTTTGAGAACGTATAAATACAATATTTGTAAGAAGAAAATGAGTTCCCACACTGTTTACTTCTGGGTTTTTGAGAATTTTTATATTTTTGAGCATTTTTTAACATTTTTATTATAATTTCGGATTAAGATTTGGAGATTGTAAGATTTTAGCTTCTATTTCAACATTTGGGGATTGCAAATCGTTAGCAAGTCAGATGGAAAACTTTGTTGGTAATGATTTCATGCTTTTCACTATGCTTAGCTAAAACCCCTTACCTTAGAGGTGTGATCATGTAGTCGAATGCGTTTATTAGCTAATGGGTGTTATCAATTGCTGATTTTAATGTTAGTTTGAAGTGGGTTCAATTATTTGTTCATGTTTTAACTGAGGAATTGAAGTTGCAAATTCAATTCTAGTTTAGTTCTCTATGCTTGCTTGATCAAGAGGTAATAGAGTAGAATGATTGATTGATAGTTGTATTGATTGCATCTTTAAGATCTAGCTTGAGAAAGTGGGTTTGATTGCGTCTTTACAAACCCAGCTTGAAAGAGTGGATTAATTAAGGATTTGAGTTGTTTGGTAGTGTGAAGCTTGTCGAGGTTTGAGAGAACTCGCTTGAAACACAATAGTTTATTGAAAGATGGCTATTGTATTCAAAACATGGCCTACCCATTGAGATTTAACAACTTTAAGCAAATAGTAATTACCCATTAAGCGAAATTAGCATTCGACTGATCACATTCCTAAGGTTCAATCTCTAATTGTTTGCTTCCCGTGTTAAGTGTTCTCTGTCATAAATAAGCTACTAAACCCCCCCCCCCCTTTTGAAATCAATTGCTGAAATTTTGTGATTTGTTTTCGTGTTGTGAAACTTTTACTTATCACTCCTTGTGGGATCGATCCCAACTCTAAGTTGGGTTTATACTTGTTAGCGACCGCCTACACTTAGAATTGGATGAAGTGTAGTTCAGCGTTATCATGGGAAACCCCTTTGTCTTGATTAATTGGTTATTATTATGGTTTAGTGATGGGTGGTAAAGTGTTGGAGATAATTAGAGGGTTGGTGTAATTCTTATTAGAGTCGCATACAATGGTTTTTGGATTGAACGACGTAAAATACACCTATTTATGTTTCCTCGGGAACTTGTCGCTCCTTTGAGATGTTGTTGGAATGCCTTCAATAAAGTTAGCTGTTGATTGTTGTTGTTAATTTCCTCACTTTGTGGGTTGGACTTGGCTGGTCACGAGTGTAGAAATAGCGTCTTATTAATTAGTCATGGCTTGTTCTTACAGCCTCACTGATTTCCCTAATGTTGCATTACTTTTGTTGGGCAAGCTTCATACGGACACTTTTTGGGCTTTGGTGGGAAGGTCTGTTAATACTATAATATCTCTTTTGGCATGATCCTAATTGTCTAAGATTTTTATGGTCGATGTATTATCATTAGTTGACTTGTAGCCCTGTCCTGTGTAGTTTGCTACGACCATATGATATAATGTCTATCGGCGACACGATACTCCTTACTTGGTAGCCTAGAAAATCAGGTTATGATTTTATTTTGATTAATTATGATTACCCTTGTTATTTTTGTAATGTTTTATCGTCTGGCTGCCGCCTATGAGCTTTTTTTGCCTCAGCAGACACTGATATTGCAGGGTTCTTGAGCATTCAGATTTATTTTTATACCCAGCCTATGGGCCGGGTAGACCAAGCCTTTGGGGCAAGGTTGACCGAGCCTTCGGGCCCGATAGACCGAGCCTACAGGCTGGGTAGACCGTGCGTACGGGCCGGGTAGGTTGTACCTATGGGGCATCATATATGTATTGTACCACAGAGCCTCAGATTTGAATTGATTTATGGCACACATATGGAGGTGCATATATTTATTGTATCACAGATCCTTATATTTGCATTGATTCATGGCATATGTACATTCAGAAAGTTCATATTACATTAGATTATCATTGGGATCCAGGTAAGGGGGCTAATATGGGTATTTAGCAATTGTTTGCGTTCTTTATGAGTTATACTTATTGTGTGTTGTTTGTACCTGTCAGGCTTATGGGGGCCTTGTCAGGTTATTTCTTGTTATGTTGTTATATTATCTTATTTTAGGTAGATAAGGTTTTGTCCTTGTGTTTCACCTCTGCTCTTTTCAGTCAGTACTTATATTTCAATTTCAGCTTTCAGTTTACCTGACATGCTTGATATTTTTTTTTGTACTGACGCCTCTTGTCCGGGGAGGGGGGGGGTGCTGCATTCATTCCTACATGCTATGAGCGACATCCAGACAACCTACCGAGTAACACAGCCGCCTATCCAGCTAAGTGGTTGACTCCTTTCTTCTAGGGGTTGCAATACTTCTAAAGGTTTGCCTATTTTGAGGTTTATAGTCTTTGGGTAGCCCGGATCCCTATCCCGTCCAAGTGTTATATACATTGAGGCTTGCAGACTAGTGTGTTGGGTTGTTAGACACGTTATTGGACATGTTGGCCTTGCTTTCTAGTCGACTGATGTTTGATAGTTTCTTGGCATATTGTTTATCTCTATTCCCATTTTCAATTCATGTATAGAGATAATGGTGGCTTTAACGGCCCACATAGCGTATATGTTTTCCTTGATGCCATGGTGGCTTTGACGGCCCAAACAGGCTTCTATGCTAGTTGGGTATTGCTTTATATAAACTATTGGGGGTAGTTATTTTCTTTGTAGAACTGTTGATAGGGGTCTTGTTGGCCGATGGCTTATTTTTAAGCCAAGATATAGTTGTTTGTATTATTAACTGTATGTGGCTGCCACGCGCCGTTAGAAAGTGCTTCAGCAGGGTCAGTTCAGGCCTAAGTTTTGGCATCAGGTGTCAGTTGCGTCCCTTGAGTTTTGGGTGTGACATGGAACTATTGGTAGAGTGTTACATAATTCTACATTGACAAGTTTAGCTCCTACCAATATTGATCTTGGTTACAAACCTAATTGACTAAGGTGGGAGGGAAGAGTTGTAGTTACTCAAAGGCATCTACGAGAGTAGAGTTAGAGACGCACTCAAGCCGCAACAGACACTCATGCCACACAAAGAACTAAAGGCACACATTATATTTCTCTTTGTTTAGCTTAATGACTTGATCCAAACTATTTTGGTTCTGCCTTCATCTTCTACTATTGTTAAGTTGCAATTCTGAAGATTTCGTTTTTTGTTTATGAATTTGTG
This sequence comes from Solanum etuberosum, assembly GCA_029582245.1. NCBI lineage: Eukaryota > Viridiplantae > Streptophyta > Magnoliopsida > Solanales > Solanaceae > Solanum > Solanum etuberosum. Next base: position 69,317 of record JAJONR010000746.1, read on the forward strand.
TTTTAATGTGTGAAGGGGTTGTTCAGAAGACTTTCTTTTGCTTATGAATTTGTGTTTGAATGAATTCAACTATTGAAGGCAATGTCTGTGTTATGCCATTTAATTATCATTGCACATTCATAATATAATATAATACATCTTAAAATAACAGCTAGAAACCAAATCACAACATTAACATGAACAATGATATCAATACTAGTGCTTAATCTCCCTTGCCTTCCATGTCTTCCTTGTCTTCCTTCCTCTGAATTTGTTGATGGGTTCTTTATGTTGTATTGTAAAATAATAAATGGGTCTTGTGAATTTGTAAAATTATTTTGGTGAACTTGTAGTTGAATTTACAAGTTAAATTGAGAAGAGTTTAATCTATTGGGCATGAATTTGGTGCACAATTTGTGACCAAAATATGAAGAAGATGACATGGAAGAAAACCCCAACTCAATTGGGGAATTCTAACTTTGTAAATTGAAGAATTTAGAAACTCCATGGAGGAAAGGGTTCCATAGATGAAAACTATAATACCTCAATGCCAAAATCTAGCCTTCAATGGTGGAATTGAAGGCTTGACTTGAAACCCTAGGTTGACTCCTTCTTCTTCAAGCTTTCTACAGAGAGAAATATTTTGGAGATGAAGACTTGTTCTTCTTTTAAGAAATTGAGAGAATGATTTCAATTGGGGAAATTTGGGGTTGAAAACATTAATGTAGGACTTCTAGGTAAGGGCAAAACGACATAGTGTTAGGGTAGAATAATTAGGAAAAGAGAAAAAAGCCGCTAACTTAAAGCTGACGCCACCCCCAGATGGTGCCCTTCACAAGCCGTAAAGGATCTCAAGGGCCATTGTGGCAGACGTGGTCCTTGACCAGTGGCCTGGGTAGAGATCCCCTGATGTCTTGCTCCTTCACGACCACCCTGACGAGCCGTTTGACTCTTCACGAACCATCCACCCCCACACGGGCCGTTAAGTCCCTCGTTGGAGGGGTCCTTGCTTCCCCTTCACGACCTGTCTAGGGTTCCGTGGAGGGTCAACGGTTCAGGTGTTGGCCTATGACTTCTTCCCCATTACCCTATTTTAGCACTTTCTCGAATCTGAGGTGTTACACTATCTCCCCCTTGGCTACATTTGTCCTCGAATGAGATTTACGACATCATAAGGAAGGTAGAAATTCAATCCAATAGTTTATCATGAGTGAAATCACATAAATGGATATATCCTAGGATGAAACATCAACTCCAAGCTAAAGCATGTTCAAAACATCATATCATGAAGTCTATATGCAACTAATACTCAAATGCACATAAACAAGTAGAAATCAATCAAGTAAACTCATTTTCTTAAAATTTAAGCTTTTCATGAATCATGCATAATGTGGAAATCATGGGACTATCTAAGACACATGACACCAAAGAGTAAACCATGAAGAGCTAAATACCTCAAGCTAGAGTAGGAACAAAAGGAAAGAGATGAGGATACCGGAAGATCATATCATCCTCGGCTTCCCAAATAGCGCCCTCAACCAACTGATTCCTCCAAAGAACTTCCACAGAAGCAACTTCTTTATCTCTCAACTTCTTAACTTGCCGGTCTAAAATCTCAACCGAAACTTCCTCATAATAAAGATTCTCCTTAACATCCAATGATTTAAAGGGAACTATAGATGTTGGATCTCCAACACACTTTTTCAACATTGAGACATGGAAAACTGGATGTACCAATGCCAACTCATTAGGCAATGCAAGTTCATAAGCAACCGTGCCAATTTTCCTCAAAATCTGATATGGGCCCACATATCAGGGACTAAGCTTCCCATTCTTGTGAAACCTCATCACACCCTTCATGCGTGAAATTTTCAAGTAGACCCCATCATGAACATCAAACTCAAGATCTCTTCTTCTAACATCATCATAGGACTTTTGTCGACTTTGGGTTGTTTTCAACCTTTCTCTAATAAGTCGAAGTTTCTTCATAGCCTCATGTACCAATTTGGGACCTATCAAAGAAACCGTACCCACTTCAAACAAACCTATAGGGGATCTACACCTCCTACCATATAAAGCCTCAAATGGAGCCATACCAATACTTGAGTGATAGCTATTGTTATATACAAACTCAATCAAAGGCAAGTGATAATCCCAATTACCCTTGAAGTCAATTACACATGCTCTCAACATATCTTCCAAAGTTTGGATTGGACGCTCCGCTTGCCCATCAGTTTATGGATGAAAGGTTGTAATAAGCTTAACACGAGTACCAAGACCCTCTTAGAAATATTTCCAAAACTTTGAAGTAAATTGGGTCCCACGATCAGAGATAATGGAAAAGGACACTCCATGCAACCTCACCATCTCCTTCAAATAGAACTTAGCATAATCTTCCGCCGAATAAGAGACCTTGGTGGGAAAGAAATGAGCCGATTTTGTCATTCAGTCAAAAGTAACCCAAATGGATTCATGCTGTCGTTGGGTGTGTGGTAAACCGATTATGAAGTCCATATTCAATTCTTTCCCCTTCCAAGTAGGAATGCTAATTTCTTGAGATAAACCTTATGGCTTTTGATGCTCAATCTTCTCTTGTTGGAAATTAGGACACTAAGCCAAAAATTCCGCCATATCCTTCTTCATCCCATTCCACCAATAGATCTCCCGCAAGTCACGGTACATCTTGGTGGCTCCCGGGTGAATGGAATATCGAGAACTATGGGATTCTGACAAGATCTGCTCCCTTAAGTCATCAACATTAGGAACACACAACTGACCTTAATATTTAAGTACCTCATCTCCCCCTTGAGAGAAAGCCTCTATGGACTTTTTAAGCACTACTTTCTTTAATTCGATCAAAATCGAATCAAGACCTTACTTGGCCTTCACATCAGCCACAAAAGATGATTCTGAACCATCACACTACCCTTGGTAGAGTTAACTAGCCAAATACCAAATTGGGCCAGTCTATGAACATCTTGAACTAATTCTTTCTTATTATCCTCTATATGAGCAACACTGCCCATCGATAATCGGCTAAGAGATTCTGCCACTATATTCACCTTATTTGGGGTGATAGAGAACACTCATGTAATAATCCTTCAATAATTCAAGCCACCTCCTTTGGCGAAGATTCAAATCCCTCTGATTAAACACATATTGCAAACTCTTGTGGCCAGTAAAAACATCTACATGGACACCATATAAGTAATTCCTCCAAATCTTTAAGGCAAAAACAACCACCACTATGTCATGGGTTGGATAATTCTTTTCATGAACCTTAAGTTACCTTGAAGCATAGGTAATGAATTTCCTGTTCTGCAGAAGGACACATCCTAACCCGATTCTCAAGGCATCACAATAAATGACAAAACAATTTGTCTCTTCCGGTAAAGTAAACACCGGTGCGGAAGTAAGTCTATCTTTCAATTCTTGGAAACTCTTTTAACACTCTTCAGACCATTTAAACTTAACTTTCTTTTCAGTCAATGCATCAATGGAGAAGCAATCGAAGAGAACCCTTCAACAAACCTTCTATAGAAACCGGCTAAACCCAAGAAACTTCTAATATCTGAAAGGGATAGAGGTCTAGGCCAACTCTTGACCGCATCCGTCTTCTTGGGATCTACCTCAATACCCTTACCGGAAACAATATTCCCAAGAAAAGCCACGAACCTTACCCAAAACTCACATTTGCTAAACTTTGCAAAGAGTTGTTGGTCCTTGAGGACTTGAAACACAATCCTCAAATGATCGGTATGCTCGAGTTTACCCCTTGAATAGACCAATATATCATTAATGAAGAAAATCACTAACATGTCAAGGTATTGTCTAAACACCATATTCATCAAATCCATTAATGCCGCCACAGCATTAGTCAAACCAAACGACATTACCAAAAAATCATAATGATCATACCGTGTTCGAAAAGCCATCTTTGGAATATCATCTTCCTTCACCCTCAATTGGTGATAACCCGACAAGAGTTGTCAAGCCCTGAAGCTACCCTCAGGACGCGGACACGGGACCTAGGATCACGAGTGACCCCAACCTAACCCTGCTGGCATCACATAAGCATACTTAAAGAGAACTAAATCAATAAATACTGTGCGGAAGCTAATCATAAGATAAATCTGAAATGATGGGGAATACCCATACTACATCTAAATATATAAATGCGGAGAGTTTAACCACAACTGAAAATTCAAACTCAAATACTAAAGCTGATTCTAACTATGTCTGAAATAAAGCCTCTAACTGACTAGAAATGCTGGGACATGCCCCAGCTAAATCTAGCAAAAACTGAAACTAAGACTAAAAGCAAAGGAACCATGTCTGTCGTCCTTGGAAAATGAGGACTCACCACTAATACTGCTGAGCTGAAGATCGGGAACTGATCTATGCGTGATCTGGAAGCTGAGAACCTGGACCTACATCACGAGAAGATGTAGCACAGAGTATGCGTCAGTACTTGAAAGGTACTGAGCATGCAGGATAGAGTAAAACTGAACTATAATCATAACTGAACAAAGCAATAAGAGCAATGATATAATCTAAACTGAATGTAAATACTGAGATATACTTAATACTGAGCTAACTGAATACAATGAACAAGTACATGATATGCTGAGTCTGAATACTGAACTGTAACTGATAACCTGGTCAATGCCCTAGAATCTGACTGTACTGTGGGAGCTACTAATAACCGACATAAAACCATATCAGCAAAATGTGGAGTCCAATGTATACGCCCCATCGAGAGGACCCAATATACCCTGCCAGAGGTATAAAGTCATGACTGGCGTGATCACTAAAATGATGCCCACAGAGGGGACTTACAACCTACGGGGCACATAGTTCTAGGACTATGAGGGTACACTGGAGCCCTAGTCCACTCGGTATTAAGCTACTCCCAATTTATTATGAAATTAACACATTATGACTGAATTATGTAAAACATGGATAGCTCGATATTCTGACATGCCAACTCTGAGAATGCAACAATTATATTTGATAATATGACATTCGTAAACTGAAGCATGTATATAACTGAAATAGCTGGCCTAGCATGTGTAATTCATGAACTAAAGGAACTACATAGCTAGGGTTCTGAATTTCATGCAAGAAACTGAGCAACAACATGATAATCTGATTTGGATCATTCTAACAGCTAAAACCCAACAATTTCTAATATTCAGGAAACCCTAGGTCTAGATAATATCAAGGGAATCAAGATTCTGACTGAATTCTAGGGACCTAATGGGCGAAACAAACCCACTAGTGAAATCCCACATACGTAGTGATGAATTCCACGGAGAAATATTTTGATTTCGGGGCTAGAACTGAAGGAAACTCGTTGCGTTCTTGGAAAAGTTTGGGTCACCTCTTTCTCCCTTTTTGCTCTGAGTTTGCTAAATTTTAGAGAATGATTTAACTAGGGTAAGTTCTAATTAAGTTACTAGGCTTAAACTGACAAAAACTACATAGTTTAGGGGTCAAACAACGTAGTTTAGGGTTCCAAAGCATAAGGAAAAGACCCCTTACTTAATTGCTGTCGGACCAACCGACGGACCAGACCGATGGACCGTGGCTGGAACGACGGTCCGTGCTAGTCGTCCATCGACTGGCATCTGGGGCTTGGACCTGAAGGCCATGATCCATGGACCTATACCACAGACCGTGGTCTGACCTACGGTCCGTTTGTCCTGGCCGTGGGTCATGCCTTGGCTAAATTTTCTGGAGTTCTGGGCTAGAAATCTGGGGTCCATCCTATGGCCCTGGACCACGGACAGTGGTCTGACCTACGCTCCTAGCGTAGGTCTGGACTTAGAATAATTTTTCTGGGCTTTTCTGGGAGGGGCTCCAGGTGGTGAACCACGGACTACCAGGATGGACTGTGGGTCACTCTACGGTCCGTAGGTGGTGCCAGTAGGTGGCACCTGCAGCTACTCAAATCTGCAATCTGGTCTGTCTAGTATACGGGGTGTTACAAGAGGTCAATCTTAGAAAAGTAACATGCTTTTTAGAGTTGGTCAAAGAAATCATTTATCCTTGGAAGAGGATACTTACTCTTGATGGTAACCTTGTTCAATTGCCGGTAGTCAATAAACATACGAAGCGAACCATCATGTTTTCTAAAAAACAAAACTGGAGCACCCCATGGAGAGATACTTGGTCGGATGAAACCTTTATCCAAAAAATCTTTCAGTTGCTCCTTTAGTTCCTTAAGTTCTAACAGAGCCATACGATATGGAGGAATAGAAATAGGTTGCCTATCTTGGAGAAGGCCAATACAAACGTCTATTTCCCTCTCGGGAGGAATACCAGGTAAATCATTAGGAAACACATCTGGAGACCATTTACAACGGGGACCGACTCAAGAATAGGGGTCTCGGAATCTATATCCCTCACCCTAACTAGATGATAAATGCAACCCTTATAAATCATCTTTCTAGGTTTAAGACAAGAGACACACTGATGTAATTCTCGCTACGAATTACGGATAGAAATGCATAAATTAAAGAGAAGAAATAATGATATATAGATAGACACAGAAAGAGGAAACAAAAGGTATATTAAACCTTAAGACCTCAATTCGTTAATCCTACAAGAAGAACCTAACTCTTACGAAGACCTCGAGGGAATTGAATTCCCCTCACAACCAATGTTTCTAAGCAAAAGTCAACCCAAGCTTGTACCAAGATCTTAACACTCATACAAGAGTTCAAACATCAATATTCAAAATACTCTACCTTGTAAGAGGACCCATACTAGCTATTTATAGTTTTAGGCAATTATTAGATAAGAGGCCCAAAAGTGGCCCAAAAAGGACAAAGGGTGAGCTGGGTCGTGCTCGCCTAAGGGACTCAGCGAGTTGCCAACTGGTTTGGCGAGGTGACCCATCCTTTGAAGTGTTCTGTAAGCTTTGACACCCCTCATTTGAAGTGTTCTATAAACTTCGGCGAGCTGGGGTCCTCTTCCAAGCCATTGGGCGAGTCGCCGAATGGCTCCTTCTCGCCTAAAGTGACAGTTTCGTCAACTGTCTTCCTTTCACTTCCCCAAGCGATCTTCAAAGCATGGAACCCTTTCCTTGCAATCAACACAAGCTCAAGGACCTCTAACTTCATGAACAAACCTTGCATTCTTTGAAGGTCTCGAGCTTGACTTTGAGTGATCGGCCTTGGGGCAATCCGAATTGCATCATTCTCCCCTTCTTGAAAATAATTTGTCCTCAAATTCGACGGATCGTCATCATCAAGAGTTGAAAATGGAGAAAGATCACAAACATTAAATTTGTTGTGAACTTGATACTCTGAAGGAAGGTCAATTTTGTATGCCATGTCTGATACGAAATGATGTAATTCTCACTACAAATTACTGATAAAATACAGAAATTAAAGACAAGAAATAAAGATAGATAGATTGACACAAGAAAAGGAAATCAAAAGCAACCTAATGGTATATTAAACCTAAAGACCTTGATTGATTAATCCAAATCAAGCATTGAACCTCTTACGAAGACGTCGAGGCAATTGAATTCACCTCGCAACCAACGTTTCTAAGCAATAATCAACCCAAGCTTGTACCAAGATCTCAACACTCATACAAGAGTTTCAAAATATCAATATCCAAAATAGTCTTTCAAGCACTTGAAATGGACCATCACCTCTTGGCATCAACTTTGTCTTTCGATGAGTGGGAAATCGTTCCTTACGAAAATGCACCTATACCCACTTACTCGGTGCAAGTACAATCCTCTTGCGACCCTTGTTCACCTTCTTGGCTACCTCATGGTTTTTGTTTTCTAGGTGAAGTCTCACCTTCTCATGAAGTTTCTTCATGACTTCTGCTCTTTTGCTCCCATCTAAGCTTAAGACAACATCTTGAGAAAGAGGAGTGAGATCTAAAAGGGTTAGGGGATTAAAACCATACACCACTTCAAATGGAGACATGCCAATAGTTCTATGAATAACTCGATTATAAGCAAACTCAACTAAAGGAAAATGTTCCTCCCATGAGGCCAACTTCCCATATACCATGGCACGAAGCATATAACCTAAGGTCCTATTCACAATTTCAATTTTGTCAATGGTTTGTGGGTGACAAGAAGTTGAGAACAACAACTTAGTACCAAGTCTACCCCATAATTATTTCCAAAAGTGACTTAGGAATTTTGGGTCCCTATCACTTATGATGGTTTGAGGAATTCCATGCAATTTAACAACATTTTCAACAAACAAGGATGCCATAATTGAATCATCATCACATTTATGACATGGAATGAAATGAGCCATCTTTGAAAATCAATCAACAACAACAAAGATATCTCTACCTATTTTTGTCCTTGGCAAACCCAAAATAAAATCCATTGAAATATCAAGCCAAGGTCTTTGAGGGGTGGGGAGTGGAGTGTATAAACCATGGGGAAGGAGGCGTGACTTGGCAATCTGACATTATATACATTGGCCACAAATTCGTGCAATATCTTTGTGCATCTTTGTCCAATAGAATTGTTCCTTGAGAATTCTCCTTGTTTTATCAACACAAAAATGATCCATTAATCCCCCATTGTATGCCTCTGTCACAAATAGTTCTCTCCAAGAGCTCATAGGCACACATAGTCTCTTGCCTTTGAACAAGAAACCATCAAATTTAGAATAGGGAGTAGTAGATCAATCCCTAATCCATCTTTCCCTTTCCCATTGCTCACAATCTCTGAATATTTGAGCAAACATGGGGTCCTTGGGATACATTGCCTTCAAACATTCAATGCCAATCAATTTAGAAGAAAAAGTATTTATCAACACATGTTTCCTAGACAAGGCATCGGCCACCACATTTTCGTTTCCCTTTTTGTATAGAATTACATAAGGGAAAGTTTCAAGGAATTCAATCCATTTGGCGTGCCTTTTGTTCAACTTTCCTTACGCCTGAATATGCTTTAGGGACTCATGGTCGGTCGTAATGAAAAATTGATTGGGCCACAAGTAGTGTTGCCAATTACCCAAAGCTCTAATCAAAGCTTACAATTCAAGATCATAAGTGGAATAGTTTAAAGTAGCACCTTTAAGCTTTTCACTAAAATAAGCAATGGGTTTTAGGTCTTGCATTAAGACGGCTCCAATGCCTACTTTACTAGCATCACTTTTGATTTCAAATATTTTATCAAAATCAGGTAATTGCAACAAAGGAGTGGAGCTAAGCATTGATTTTAAAGCCTCAAAAGCTTTGACTTGCTCTTCCCCCCACTTAAAAGGCTTATCCTTTAAGATTACCTCGGTCAAGGGAGCGACTATGGTACTAAATTCTTTGACAAACGGCCTATAAAAACTAGCCAACCCATGAAAACTTCTAACATCGCTTATGGATTTTGGAATTGGCCAATTCTTATTAGCGTCTATCTTAGACTCATCAACCTCAACCCCTCTTGAACTCACAACAAATCCCAAGAAAACAACTTCATCAACATAAAATGAACACTTTTCAAGACTAGCGTAAAGTTGTTCCTTCCTAAGCACATCAAACACACATCTCAAATGATCTATATGCTCATGCATGGTTTTACTATAAATCAAGATATCTTCAAAATAGACAACCACAAACTTACCTATGAAGGGATTCATCATATGATTTATGAGACGCGTAAAAGTACTAGGAGCATTAGTGAGACCGAAACGCATCACCAAACATTCATATAGACCAAACTTGGTCTTCAATGCGGTCTTCCATTCATCACCGGGGTTCATCCGAATTTGATGATAACCACTCCTAAGATCAATCTTTGAAAACACACAAGAATAATTGAGCTCATCAAGCATATCATCTAACCTAGGGATAGGATGAAGATACTTTACTGTGATCTTGTTGATGGCCCAAAATTCAACACATATGCGCCATGATCCATCTTTCTTTGGAACCAATAGGACTGGAATGACGCACATACTTATACTTTCTCTCACATAGCCCTTGTTTAGGAGTTCCTCAACTTGCCTTTGTAACTCTTGGGTGTCCTCTGAATTACTTCGATAAGTCGGCTTGCTTGGCAATTGTGAGCCCGACACAAAATCAATTTGGTGCTCAATTCCCCGAAGAGGGGGTAATCCACTTGGAAGTTCCTTTGGAAAGACATCCTCATAATCCTGCAAAAGAAGGGAAATAGAATAGGGAAGTGAAGAATGAGATTGGTTAATTTGCAAAACATGATCCCTATGTGTGATAAGGATCAAAGAACTGTTGGCCTCCACTTCCTCCCTTATCTCTTTGTACCTAGCAACACTTGGGCCATTCCCTTCAACTTCCTCCTTTCTTCCTCTCCCTTACCCTCGGCCTCCACATCTTGGGCCTTTCCCTTCAACTTCATCCTTTTTTCATCTTTCTTGCCCTCGGCCTCCACATGTTCTTCCTCACAACTCACTCATCTTTTGATACACTTCATTGACTTGAGAGGGTGGCATAAGATGAAGGACATATTTATTATTATCCAACACAAGTGAATATTTTTTGGTTCTCCCCTCATATTTTGTTGAACGATCATATTGCCAAGGTCTTTCGAGTAGCAAATGACAAGGTTGCATTGGGACCACATCACATAGAATCTCATCTTAGTACTTCCCAATTTTGAACTTGATCAACACTTGTCTATAAACCCTCAATTCTCCACACTCACTTAACCATTGAAACTTGTAAGATGTAGCATGCTTAGTGGTAGGAAGTTTCAAGCATTCCACTGAAACGGTGCTAGCAACGTTGGCACAACTCTCACTATCAATGATCAAGGAACACAAATTATCATTAATGAGGCACTTGGAGTAGAAAAGATTCTCTCTTTGAGTTGGATCATTCATGGCCTTGCTAATCATAACGCGCCTCACCACAAACATTGGTACGGTGAACTCTCCTTCTTGAGGCCAAGCTTCTTCAATTGGGGCCTTCCTCATCAAACCATTAGGAATGGTGAAATCTTTTCCCTCATATGGGTCTTGTTCCTCATCTTCATCACCTTCAAATTCATCCTCTTCTTGGGTTTCTTCTTCACAACCCTCTTCTTGATCTACCCCTTCACCAAGATACAATTTCCCTCCTTGAACTAGCACATTCAACCGATTGGGACATTCACACATCATATGAGCCCATCCTCTACACTTGTGACATTGAATCCCTTTAGGAAATTTGGTTGGGTCCTTATTACCTCCCTCTCTTTGTGGGTACTTTGGAGTGTTTCCTTCAAAGGGTTTCTTCTCATAAGGCTTCTTGAGACCCTTATTCTTGTTCCAACTAGAAGATGTTTGAGCTCCCCCCTTGTTCTTACTCCAGGAATTTGAAGATGAGATACCCTTGTACTTAGGTACTTTCTCCTCTTTGAGTTCCCGCTCTACCTCATTGGCCATTTCGAAGATGTCATTCAAGCTAGCAAACTTGTGAATAGTCATCTTGGAAGAGATCTTCTTATTCAATCCTACCTTGAAAAGAATAACGACATGCTCTTCATTCTCCGTGTATTCTAGCTTCAAGATCAAATTTTGGAACTCATCATAGTAAGGCGCAACACTTTTTGCTTCCTTGCCTTAAGTTGTAAAACTTAGCAAGTAACTCTTGGCAATACCTCTCCGGCGTATACTTGACTCTCATAAGGGCTTTCAATCCGGTCCATGGTGGAAGGTGTCCATCTTTAAGTAATAGATGATACCTTTTCTTGTATTCTAACCACATAATATCAAACCCTTAAAATTGAGAAATTACAAAACAAATCTTGTTGACCTCGGTAAAATCATTGACTTGGAAGATCCTTTCACAAAGCGACTTCCATTCTAGGTAAGCATCGGGATTGAATTCCCCTTTAAAAGGTGGAAGACTAGTCTTGATAGATTTGATACCCACATCTCGGCCTCCATTTTCACCTTGGTCATTATTTTAGTAACCTTTTTAGACTTCCCCTTGATATTGGTTACCATGTTCTTCTCTCAATTCTTGACCATACTCTTGATTGGCACTGGCTTCCCGTTGTTCTCCACCTTGAGGTTGGTTACCATATTGTCTTCTTCCATGTGGTACCGGAAAAAATCTACCTTCTCGCCCTCTATACCTCATTTGACCTCTTGGTTAATTCCTTGGAGCTTCATTCCATGGCGCTTCTTCACCTTCACCTTCTTACCCCCCTTGGTACTCATCATCCCTCACCTCTATTACAGTATTGGTTGGGTTTGTGGCATTTGGTCGGGTGGATTTTCGTTTAGTGGTGGTCGGTAAGGTCGGTTTTGGTTTGGTGGAGCTTCTTGATTAAGTTTGTATTGGAATGGTCAATTCGTATTTTGGACATTGGAGCTGAAACGGATTAGTGTTTGGTTGAACGCTTGATGGAAGGCTCCGATTGTGATATTAGAAGAAATAGTGTGGTCGTGCCCACTTGTTGAAGCACAAAAAGTAGGTTGTGGGGTGGAATTAGTAGAGTTAATTTGACCCTCGACATTTTTCATTCTATCATCTATCTTTGAAACAGTACCCTTCGTGGTGGCCATTTGTCCTTCCATGTTCTCCATCCTCCAACCCATATTAGTAATTGCCTCCATTATAGATTCCAAAGTAACCCCTCCCATTGGTGGTTGGGTTTCACTTCCGGTTTCCATGGTACCTAGCAATAAGACAACTCAACAAATATAATAAAAAAAGTTAGCGTTAGTAAAATGAACTCACAATCACCCGTGTTTACACACTTTTGATTGCCTCTCAAATTAGCTCAGCTAAGGTTGCAGATTGCTTATACTCGGTTGATCACAAAGTGTCAATTTATACTCTTGGCCGGAAAGGATTCTTGTTTCAAGAAAGACTACAACTCTATTAAAGAAATATGGACTTGAATCAAAAAGTTAACTACGAAGAAAAACTAATAAAGCACGAAAAGAAGTGGCACTAACAAAGAAGAGAATTCAAGAACCAATAATCAACAAGTAGATCAATTACGAGTTGAAAATTAGTTTAGGAATCTTGAGAACGATTGAGAATCAAGAAAAGGAAACTAAGGAATTAGAACCTGAGATTAGGGGAGTAAAATGAGTTTCCAATCGCCAAATGCACTGTTTTCTTCGCCAAAGTTGAAGTTCAGCTCACCAAAATTTACAGAATGTTAAGGCAATTCGGCGATCTGAGGGTCAATTCGGTGATTTGTCCTTTGTACTTTGGCGACCAAAGACGGGCTAGCCGAAAGTTCCAGTGAGTGCACCGAAAGACCTCCGAATTTTGTGCTTTTGTGGTCCCCGTTTATTTTTTCCTTTATTCCTTACCCCTTTTGGTAAATTCCTTTTTGTACTAACACTTATCCACTTTCTCTTTCCTTTCCTTTTGGATTAAACATCTCTTTTTTGTAGATTCCTTCTCCTTGAAGATTTGAATGTTCTTCAAGAACACTATGAATAAGATGAAGACCCAAAATAAAACCCTCAACAAATTTAGCTCGGAATTTCACGAAGTTTGAGTTACAAGCTCCCCTTGATGTAGGAAATAAACCCCAATACTTTTTATCTTCCAATTCCTTGCCAAATCCTTCAGATTTTAAAACCTATTTACATCTTCTTCAAGCTTCTTCAACCAACAATGGTGTAATCTTCAAGACTACTCCAAACTTCACCAAATCTCAGATTTAGACTCAAGTAAAGGTAGGGAACACTAATCTAGCTTTAGAAACTTTATACAAGACTCAAATCAACAAAATATTATTGGGGATTTATTTAAAACCGATTTTGACTCTTTTTTTTGTAGCAAACCCAAGACTAGAATCATATAAATGAATCTAAGCTTAGCTCTCATAAAAAGTGATGTAATTCTCGCGACAAATTATGGATAGAAATGCAGAAATTAAATACAAGAAATAAAGATAGATAGATAGACACAAAAAGAGGAAACAAAAAGCAACCAAAAGGTATATTAAACCTTAAGACCTTAATTCGTTAATCCTACAAGAAGCACCTAACTCTTACGAAGACCTCAAGGGAATTGAATTCACCTTGCAACCAACAATTCTATGTAAAAGTCAATCCAAGCTTGTACCAAGCTCCCAACACTCATACAAGAGTTCAATTATCAATATTCAATATTGTCTACCTAGAAAAAAGACCCAAACTAGCTATTTATATTTTTAGGCAATTATTACATAAGAGGCCCAAAAGTGGTCCAAAAATGACAAAGGCCGAGCTGGGTTGTGCTCGTCTAAGGGACTCGGCGAGTCGCCAACTGGTTCGGTGAGGTGACCCCTCGTTTGAAGTGTATTGTAAACTTTGGCACCCCTCCTTTCAAGTTTTCTGTAAACTTCGATGAGTTGGGGTCCTCGCCCAAGAAATTGGGTGAGTCGCCGAATGGCTCCTGCTCGTCTAAAGTGACACTTTCGTCAACTGTCTTCCCTTCACTTCCCCAAGCGATCTTCAAATCATGGAACCCTTTCTTTGCAATCAACACAAGCTCAAGGACCTCTAACATTATGAACAATCCTTGCATTATTTGAAGGTCTCGACATTGACTTCGAGTGAACAGCCTTAGGTCAATCCGAATTGCATCACAAACTGACCTTTAGGCGTAGAATTTCCCCCTTTCTACTCTAGGATAGGTTCATTTGGAAACTGAAACTTGACTACACGGGTTCTACAATCAATAGAAGCATAACATGCATATAACCGATCCAAACCAAGGATAACGTCAAAATCTAGCATATCAAGCTCTACAAGGTCAACAAGAGTGACACTCTAGGACAAGGAGATGGAACACTTTCTATAGACCCTGTTAGCCACCACAGTCTCACCAACATGAGTAGAGACAGAAAAAGGATTTAAAAATACATCTGGAAGAATATCAAACTTCATAGCCACATATGGCGTCATAAAAGAAAAGGTAGCACCGGGGTCAAGTAAAGCATAAACATCAAGTTGTAAGACTTTCAACATATTGGTAATCACATCGGAGAACCCTCTTGTTTACCGCGAGTCTGAAGTGCATAGAATATATTTTTCTTGGGAGAATTTGAACCCGAACCACTAGGAGGAGCTTGCTTACCCTCCCTTCCTTTAGCCATAAGCATTGGGCGATCCCTCATCTTATGACCACTTTTACCACAACCAAAGAAATCATCAATGCCGGCTAAGCACTTACCATCATGCTTGTTTCCACACCTAGCACAAGTAGACATAGGCAATGAAGATCCACCACCATTGAAGGTCTTCCTAAATCTTGTAGCCATAAAACTCCAGAGGATTAATTCTAGTGAAATCCCTCTCTATAGATGCCGCCGTACCCACATTTAGGTTCACGGGGACCACAACCTCCCTATTGACTTGGGTCATCATGGCTTGAGCCAATACTTGAAAATCATCCCTAAACTCTACGTTAGTCACTTGCTTGGACAAAGGATCGACCAGAACTCGAGGAGCTTGAGGATCAGCCTCTTGATTCACATTCTCTACCGAATTCCTTCTAGCATATGCCCTTTGAGTGGCCATATCCTTTAGAGCATCAGATAAGGAGTAGGAGAGGAACATAATAGAGTTAAACTCTATCACACGACTTTTATAGTAATGAAAGAAGTGGAGTTTTCTAAACACCTTATAGCCTCTCATTCATAAATTCGGTGTGCTTCACACTAATGAACAAGACTCTACTTGGCGTGGCTTATGAGACTTCTAAGGGGCCACATTGGGTCGTGACAAACTAGTGCTCTGATTACCAAGTTTGTCACGACCCAAGGTAGCCCCTAGGCATATCATGGCATATAAGACCCTGAAAGGCCCAACACAAGCCACTTAGCATTCATCATACATGATAATAGAATATAAAAGATTTAAAAGACAACTTTGACATACAAAAGCTTGATAGGAAAAAGTGGAAGTCTAAACATCATCTCAAAATACATCTAGTACATATGATTGATCGGGATGCAGCCCCGTACATCAAGTTCAAAAACTGAAAGTAAAGACAAAAGGAAAATTAAGCTCTGTCCTCGGGTGATGAGAACTTACCAATCTTGAATCTTCTATATGAGATCTCTAGCCACGGAAGTGTGAATCTTTAAGGTCGGACCCTACATTTGGGAAAATGTAGGAAAGAGTATGCGTTAGTACAAATATGTACCAAGTATGATAGCCATGCATAAACATTTGAAAACATGCTTAAAAAGGGATATCTTCATGAGATGCAATGACCAAGCTAAACTATGATGTAAAAAGGGTTAGAGGACATAAGTCATAAAACATGGTCAATGCAAATAACATCATCTTAGAACACATGTGAAATACTTCTTGAAGTAACCTTAGTTCATTATTGTGTGAGATTTACCTTTAACCGACATATAAGACCATGTGAGCTATCAACACGGAATCTGGTGTTTACCCCACACCAAAAAAGGGTGTCCTACTTGCCATGGTAAGATAATGAACTTCTAGCTTATGTGGATCCACTAGCTAATGTCTATCTAGATAATCATCCTTTAGGAGCACATAGGTATAGGATAAAGATATTTCTACTAAAAACCCGGCCTCTACTAACGGGAGAGCTCCCATCTCAATATCCTCTCGGTGCTAAGCGTAAATCCCACGGAATAGTCATTTTCTTAACTTGTTCTTATTATCCATAAACGGGCACGTCATCTAGTCAATCCAAGCTAATTCATATGTCATCCATTGAAAGGTACCATTAAGTAACAAATCCAAGCTAGGTTTCATTAGAATAGCTCCATAATTTTGATTCATTTTAGGTGACAAGACCTTTCAACCTTAGAATCATTTATATGAGAAAACCTTTCACATTGATGCATGAGGTAGTTATGTGAGCAACCCTTACAAAATAATTAACTACAATGAAAACATATATGCTTTTACTCTTAAATTAATTACATCATATCTCATTAATTCCATAATAATATGCAAAATAGCATAATTCACCCTTCATGATTCAAAACCCACTTTCAATCATCAATATCTAGAAAAAATAGGTTAAACATGGGTTCATGGGAATTAATCCTAAAATCATAAAATTATATCAATTCATGTATAATAATCCATAAACCAATCAAATAAATCAATATTTAAAAGAACCGATGAGATGGAAGAAAACACTAATTCAATTGAGGAATTCGAACTTTGTAAATTGAAGAATTTGGAAACTCCATGGAGGAAAGGGCTCCATGGATGAAAACTATTATACCTCAATGCCAAAATCTAGCCTTCAGTAGTGGAATTGGAGGCTTGACTGGAAACCCTAGGTTGACTACTTCTTCTTCAAGCTTTCTAGAGAGAGAAATATTTTGAAAAGGAAGACTTGTTCTTCTTTTAAGAAATTGAGAGAATGAATTCAATTTGGAAAATTTGGGGTTGAAAACACTTATATAGGAATTCTTGGTAAGGGAATATGACATAGTGTTAGGATAGAATAATAAGTAAAAGACCCAAAAGTCCCTGACTTAAAACTGACGCAACCCCTCCAGATGGTGCCCTTCACAAGCCGTGAAGGATCTTACGGGTCGTTGTCCTTGATGAGTGGCCTGGGGAGAGGTACCCTAATGCCTTGCTCTTTCATGACCACCCTGAAGAACTGTTTCAGTCTTCACGACCCGTCTAGGGGCTCGTGGGTGGAGGCCAACTCTGGGGTAGGTTCTGCCTCCCCCACACAGGGGTCATGGCGACCCGTCCACCCCCACACGGGCCGTTAAGGCCCTCGTGGGAGGGGACCTTGCTTAGCCTGCCTTGAGGGACTTTCCACAGGCCTCCACACTGACCGTGCTCCCCTTCACGGCCCATATAGGTCTCCGTGGAGGGTCCATGGTTCAGGTGTTGGCATGTGAGTTCTTCCCCAGTACCCCTTTTTATCCCTTTCTCGAATCTGAGGTATTACAGAGATTCTATCTTGAAAAATTGGTGTATTTAGAAACCTTATGGAGGAAAGAACTCCATAGGTGAAGACTATCATACCTTCATGTAAAAAGCCCACAATCAATGGAGACTTCGAGACTTGATCTTGAAACCCCCAGACTTCTTCTTCAATGTTTAGAGAGACAAATATTTGGGGAAGAACATTGATCAACTTTGAGAATCTAGGAGACTGAGTTCAATGGGGGTAATTTAGGGGTTTAAAATATTTATATAGGGTCTAGGGTAGAGTGTAAAACGACATAGCATTGGGTTAGAATAATTAGGAAAATATCCAAAAGGCTTTTAAAAAATAACTGTCAGACGTCCACCAACAGTTCGACTTACGGTCCATAGGTCCAACTACGAACCGTTCTGTCCAATCGTTGGTGGGGTTCTGGGACACTACTTTTGGACCCCCAACGACGGTTGCTATGTACGGTCTGTTGGTCCACTTTCAGTACATTCCAGTCGTAGGTCCAAACTTTGACCCTCAAAATTTCACAACGTTAACCCTCAAAATTTCACTAAGTCTGGGACTCACCTACGAGACCTACCTACGACTCGTATATTGAACGACGGACCATCCTGGTGAACTGTAAAAAGGGTGCTGGAACTTGATACGGTTCCCACCTATGGCTCGTAAGTCAAACTATGATTCGTCGGTGGTTTCGTCGGTGGTTTCGTCGGTGTAGACACTAGTTCTAAAAAAACCCTACAAATTTCCTTCTTTTCAATCCAAGGTGTTACACCTTAACCCGAAACACATGAAAGTTGTAATAGACTAACTTAATGCTCAAAAATACCAACTTTCCTTCGAACCTATGCAAATTCAACCAAGACTTTACCTAGGGCTAAAATCATCCCCTGAATCCAACGAAATTGTCAGATTTAAGATTCGGGCATTCGAACTCTGATTGTTAACCAAAGTCAACTCAAGGTATAAATTTACTTAAACTTCCAACTCAAGCCCTCAAATCCATGAAGCAACTCCGAAACAGAAGATGTCAACACTTGTAAAATTAATTCCACATTTTGGAGCAGATGGAACTAACAAAATTCCATTTCGAGACTTGAAACTCATGTTGTTACTAAAACTGACTTTTAACAACTTGAATCTTTCCAAAACTCAAAACTTTCAAAAACTATTAATTTTCAATCAATTCCAAAATCAACTTCATAAACTGATCAAACATGACCCAGGCAACTATCGCTGGGGTAAAATGGTAATTTTATGAAAAATTTAAAAAAGACCTTAAGGGTCATTACATTGTCAGTCATTCTCTTTGGTCCACTCTCATCATCCTGACCTTTAACATGAGTAGCCCATCATAGAATCTTAGCGTACTCACTGAGATAATCCTACCTTCGTTGATCGTACTACAAGATTTTGATTCTAATACCATACTTATCATAATACAAATTCTTATCATGTATTATTTATTTTGGATATATATTTTGGGCCTACATAATGATCAAGTCTATAAATATATGTATCATATTAACTTGTGTTATGTTTTTTATGACACTTCACATATTTCTTCCTTTTTAATATGATATTATCTAAGATATAAAGTGTACCCCTTCATTTTTAATTATAAATTAAAGGAATCACATAGTCTAAGATCTAAATTACAATATATCCTTATTAATTTTCATTTTATAAAAATCCCTTGAAAAGAGAGGCAACCAGATACATAGCTACCATCCGGATACATTATATACAATACATTGTAAACAACTTCTTGTTGCGCTAAAAAAGGAACAAGTAACATAAATTTAATTTATGTTAATTTAATTTCCTTGATTAACACCTAACTGATCCTAATCAGTCCATATCCTAATAGGTAACAGATTCACAAATCTCAAATTTCAAAATTACATCTTCTCCATTGAAGAATAATTTTTGAACAGCCGTTAATGTCGAAAAAGTTATAAGTTCAAAAAACTTGGGAAATATCTTGATACATGATTAATATATCGATTTTGTTGAGGCATTAAGGAATTTGGGTGAACGAGGTGAATTACGAAGGTTATAAAAGTGACAGAATTGTTATTGGACAATCGATTTCATTTTTGAATCTTAAAGCGGCCATTTCAGCGGATTTAGAGATCGATGAGGTAAGAAAAATCATTGAAATCTGATACATCGTAGAAGGTAACTCATTTCCATTAAAAATTAAGAACGACATGGATGTGAAACTATATTTAGAAGTAAAAAAAAATGAGTCTGGATTTGCAATGTATCCACTATGTATTGATACAACAGATAAGATTGGTGGAGATATATATAGCTTTGATGGTACATGCGGAGAGATTATCTGTGTCGAAGTTATAGAAATGGATACATAAGCTCTTGCAGTGGTTGAATCAAGATTTTGTGATTCATATAATATTCCAGAATTAGAAGTAACAAATTAATAATTGATTCAAATAGTATAGAGGTGAAGACTGGTCAATTGTATAAGGATAAAGCAATACTCATAGATGTGATGGCGAAATATAAAATAAACCACGACTTCAATTGTAAAGTAAAGAGATCTGATAGACAAAGGTATGGGAGTTTTTGATCTGTATTGTGAAGTAACGTGTTTCAATTTTTATATCAATAAATGATGATACATTGATATTTCTAATTTATATGATACATTGTTTTTTTTAGAATTTTGTATGATGGTGATTTTGATTTTTGTATTTTTGATGATTATATGATATTGGTGGTATAATAATGATACATTATTAGTTAAGATACATTCGTTGTAAACTATTATCATGTAAATAAGTGTAGTGGTCTGTATATCATACATGCAAGGAGTGCGTAAGAATTGAGTCACATCTATCATGTATCGGATACATTTTGTAATATTGATGTGTGCGTAATAATTATTTATATTATGTGTATCATGGTATTGTTGTGAATCTGATACATACGACTACTCTAAATTATTTGTTTTTGTCGTTAATATTGTTGATACATTAATGTATATCTGTCTTTAAAATATTTTGATACACTATAGCTTTATGTATTATAAAATGCAACTGCTATATGTATTATTATGATGAAAAAAATTGTACAACTACGTGTTATTGTGCTTTTCGGATGAATGTGGCTGGACTATGAAGGCTTCATGCAGGAAAAAATCAGATGTTTTCAAAGTGAGATACTTCAATAGTGAACATACGTGTCCATTGCGGGATAAGATACTAGCCAAAGTCCAAGCAACAGTTGGGTTTGTCAGTGGTGTGACTGCTCCTAAATTTGTCAACCATAGACGAATTCATACTCCAAAAGATATAATTGATGATATTAGAGAATTATATGGGATTCAAATAACTTACCAGCAAGCATGGCGTGCTAAGGAACGTGCACTAGAAATGCTAAGAGGTAAAGCATCAGATGGATATAGGTAGATGCCCAGCTAAGTATACATGCTAAATATTTTGTATCCAAATTCATATATAAGGGTGTACAAGTCGGATGAATATGATTTCATGTATGTGTTCATAGCCTTAAGACCATTGATGAGGGGGTTTCATTACTGCAGACCGGTAGTTGTTGTCGATGGTGCACATCTTGATGGAGCTTACAAAGGGACATTTTTATAAGCAAGCACACTTGATGGGGCGGGTATGTGTTTTTTATAATGGTGAGCTTGTTTTAAATGTATCTATATTGTAAATGTTATGTGTAAAAAAAAACATGTGTGTTGCTCTGTAATTAGGTTGCATATTGCCATTGGCATATGATGTTGTAGACACTGAATATGACTATCCGTGGACATGGTTCTTCGAACAATTCAAAAATACATTTGGCGAGCGTGCAAAAATGTGTTTTATATCTGATAGAAATAATAGTATTATGAAGAGTGTAAGCATTGTGTTCCCAAATGTACCTCATTATGCATGCATATGACATTTTTGGAAGAATGTCTGTACAAACTACAAAAGGAGCAGGAACACCCTAAGTGATCTATTCTACTTTATGGCCAAGGCATACATAAAGGAGGATTTTGATAAATTGATGGCTAAGGTGGATAAAATTGATCACAGGATTAAGGAGTACCTTGAGGATGCTAGGTATGAGAAGTGTTAGAGAGTTCATTCAACAGTAAATAGAGGTAGAATGATAACATCGAACATCGCAGAATGTATCAATGGTTGCCTTATAGAAGCACGTCAGTTGTCTATATTAGAATTCTCGAAAGAGGTTAGAATTCTATTTGGTTCTTGGCATTCTAAAAACAGAGAAATAGCCTCTTATACAAAGGACGCATTGGGGAGAAAATTTATGGAGGTATTGATTGTAAACACATCTAAATTTTCATAGATAAAGGTATGTATCATGATACATAACTATATATTTATGCATCTATTTTGGTGTGTCATTTGGCTGTTTGATCAGCATTGCTTTGAAAGAAATTTATCACTGAATTTTTAATGTTCACAGGTTGTTCCATCATCTGAATTTATTTGCTCGGTCTATGAAGCTGGAAGAAGATACATTGTTTGTCTTGAGCGGAATATATGTATTTGTGGAAAATTTCAACTTGATGAGATACCTTGTGCACATGTAATTGCTGTTTTAAAGGATAAAAATGTTATAGATATGCATCCTTATTGCTCTGATTACTACAAGCCTGATGCATTAGCAAAAACCTATGAGGTTCTAATGGTTCCAATGCTAGATAAGGATGATTGGTCGGTTCCTGGCAGTGTTGTAGATGAAACTGTGTTACCACCTAGATACAAAAGAATAGCTGGACGACCAAGAAAAAGAAGAAAAAAAACGCAGATGAAAAGATAACAGTAAACACAAATTATTGTGGACGTTGTGGACAAGAAGGTCACAATAGAAGAACTTGTACTTTCTTCCCAAAAGAAAAGTGAAATCATTATTTTTATAAGACATTCATGTTTATGTTGAATAATTTTTCACTTAATCGATTATCACTTTTATATTTACTTGAATCTGTATTATGAACATAATGTATTATATATGTTACAATATTATGGATCGAACAAATAAATGTCCAAATATGAACTTTGCAAGAGTTTAAATTGGACTTCATTATTTGTTACATTTCACCCACCTATTCAATACTAAACTAGGATTTTATATGTATCAACATGGTGCAAATCAGTTAGTATCCAATTAACATTAGGATTTTATATGTATCAATTTTGACCCAATAAATTTTCCAATATACAATATATCATAACACATGAAAATTAATGTATTAGTTAATTTCCACATGACTTTTACCAAATCAAATGCCATATAAAGAACAAAAAATGAAAAAAGAGTATGAAAACACCTACTTTAGGCAATGACGGTCAGAAAATCACAGGTGTTGCTTTTCTGCCCCTTTTTTGGGGGTTTTTTACAATATTTGATTTTGACGATGAGGGCACTTCCTTGTTCGCCTGAATCTTTCTCTCTAATGGGTCATGCAAACGTTTGGATCTATTTTCAGCCCAATTTTCATCATCAGAATCATATACTCTGCTATTAGTATTAGAAGACTTTAATTGATCCATATGTATCAAGAAAAAATGTGAAAAAACGAAGAAGATAACGATGAAGACGACAATACCTACCTATTCAGTTGTTTGTAATTGATTGATAGGAGAGAGAAACTTTTGGAAAATCAAATTTGGATATGGAATTTGTAACTCCTAAGAATTTGGAGCAAATATAGGGAGATAAAATAGGAGTGAAAAAGGGAGTGGTGAATGGGTTTTGGCTGCCTCTCGTTTGTGTATCCGTAAGTTTTGATAATTAGGAGAAACAGGGGATTTATGAAATATTTTAAAAAGGTAGGGGAAAATAGAGATTAATATAATTAAAGTTGTGTACATAAGTACTTTATCCTTTTTTAACCAAAAGTTTGAGGCTTAAACCTCATTTAATTCATAAACTGAAGAGACAAAGCGGTATCTAGAAGGAGAAGTACTTGTTGGATATATACTATTGATCATTTATTTAGATATAATATTTATTATAGAATAATTATTTATTAATTTTTAATAGATCATATATTCGTTTATAGTGACTGTTTACTTATATAGTTGATGATTTAGTGTATAGAATTTAAGCTTATGCACAGAGGATTAAATCATCAATTCTTATAAGTATAAAGGTTTTTGTTCACAATCTATGATGGAATTTTACATGCCATTGGTACGATTGTAGCACAAGATTATATGTAGTTTATCTTGATTATGGGAATGGTATAGTTTCAACTTCTTATACTAGTGTATTTTTTATGTATTGAACTGGATCGAGTAGAGATAGTTGCTTTAGACTGACTGACAAAAATATATTCTCTAAACTATTAAATGTACTTATATTCTTAATCCTGAAAGACCTATTGTGATCTGTATATGTTAATTATCGTTTTGATTTATTAAGAGTAAGATTCTAAGATGGGGCACTAGGATGATGATAATATATATTGGTGATATAATAAGTTAGTTAACGGAATCCATGTCTCGATATAGAGATTGATGATATATCTTTTTGAGAAGCTTATAAGTTTTCATCGTGTCAAACCTTTCAAGTGGATTTTGAATCCGACACATTAAATAAGTTAAACAGTGCTCTAAATAAAATTGATCATTGAATTAAATTTGTCAGTAATTTAATTTATTGATTAGTATCTGTAATCTTAATATGAGGAATTACATATGTGTTTAATGGGAAATTTTAAAATATAAATAGAGGAGTGAAATTCTGAATTGCTAGTGGAATGATTTTAATTTATTATGGTAAGAATAATTCAAATTAATTATTTAAAATAATTTCCATAATAGGAAGCCTCAGTAATTAATTCCATGATCCTTACTGTGCCCATATTTAACTAGAACTCAGAATCTATTATAAGGGGAAAAAAAGAAGTATGTGTCTTTCTTTATTCAGAGCAAAGGGAGAAGTGTGTGTTTCTCTATTCTAAGGAAAGGGAGAAATACATGTCTTTTTCTATTCTAAGGAAATGGAGAAGTACATGTCTTTTTCTATTATAAGGAAAGGGAGAAGTACGTGGGTTTTTCTGTTCTAAGGAATGACTGTGTATTTCTTCTCCTCCTTGGACTAGGAAGAAATCTCTATAAATATTGATTCTTCTAACCATTGAAAGGAGAATAAGTTTTATAGAAGATACTTGCCCATCCAAGTATTGAGAGAGTTCGGAAGTGAACTGGGATCACTGTAGAAGATCATAGAACTGTCATCCAATTTATGGACTAGCTTGTGGATTCACTTGAAGGTTCTATCTTGCAGACTAGCTTGTGGATTCGTTTGAAGGTTCTAGCTCATGGATTTGATTGAATGTATTTGTTCACCCTTCAAGAGGTAATTCTTCAATTAAATTCCAGAATGTTTATGTGATCTAGAATGATTCAATATGGTTTAGCATAAACTATGTGTTGTCTATAATTCATTTTAAGTCTTATGATTATGGTATTCTTCCGATGTACATATAGTTTTCCAACAATTGGTATCAGAGTCATACTTACATCTTTATAGATAACCTAATATATATATATATATGTGTGCATTGTATGTATGATTCGTTGGCTAAAGTACGATCAAGAGGGAAAAACGTGTTGGCGGCAGTTTTTCACTTTCACGTGGGAATGGACAACAGAAGTAAACACTTTTCCTAATTATTCGAAGTGTTTTATTTTTAAATTAATGGAACCCAAATTGAAAAATTTTCATCAGTTAAAAGAAAAGTTAATGTTCAATGGTTATTATTTTATTTAATAAATGGCAGTAAGAACTTTTGCACATGTAATTGATTTTTTATCGACGACTAGTTACATTTTTTTAGAGTTGTTTCTAATTAATTCATCAAATTTGCAAAGCTTGATAAGAAAGAGAATCATAGAGATTGTTGATTCCAAAGCTTATAAAGTGGTGGTGGCGGTCAATATTCAGGTCAATTGGATTACTTTTTGCTCAATAATTATTCGAGCATATTATTAATTACATATATACCAATTTGTATAAATTACGAATTTTTTGGTTCATAAATAGTTATCACTTAAGTGGTTTATTTATTTGAAATCGTTTAAAATTCTTTAGACATTATACATGTGATAATATATTTTGTAATACATGAATTGATAATTATGATTAATAAATAGGATTCACTAAAATGGTCTATTTATTTGAGTCATTAGAACATCCTCAATTCATCATATATAAATTATTCTAAGTGAATATTATTGGTAAATATTTATTAACGTAAATGGTGATTTACCTTAAAATACTAGTAATGCTTAATTAATTCAAGAGAAGACATATCAAGGTTTTGATTCAAAAGAGAGAAACATAATATCTTGGATTCTCAAGTGTATTAATTTAGAAAATAATTTGTTATAAGAAGGTACTGAGTGTCTTAACCAAAGGAAGGACACAACATATGTTTTATGCTCATTAGATAATAATAACAAGAGAATGAAAATCTGAATCAAGTTATTTTAATATTTAACTATGTCTAAAATGATTATTTTTCAAAAAATTTTATAGTTTAGTTGGTCATGAATTTTCTGATCTCTAATTGACTTGAAATTTGAGGGTTCCATCGAAAATTATTTAGATGGGATTTAGGTAGTTTGTCGAATTAAAATTTGATCTCAATATGATAAAGTCATATTATTTTAATTCCTAAAGATACTTAAATCACTTGAATTTCAATTTTGTCATAGCTTTGGAAATATTTTTTAATAGACTCCAACTGACCTGAAATTTGGTAAGTTCATTGGTGATGGACTACTAAGAAATACTCATTACTATGTGGTTATAGTTTTTAGTCCCTTAAAATTGTTTTTAAGTTGTAATTTGGAATTAAAATATGATTTAGTATTAATATAATCCTTTATTTCAGTTTTATTTATGTTAAATGTAGTACATGATTACACATGACGAGTTAACATTGTCACGCCCCAAGTCTACACCCTGGGCGGGACTGGCACTCGAGAACCATTGCTGGCCCCAAGTGAACCCTTGGCCTGCCTTACTACTCAGCGGAAGACTTACTCATGATAAGATACTTTAAAAAGTAAACTGAACTGCTCAATAGATAACTTAGAATGTATTAAATAACATTCAACTTAGCTAAAGTGGCAACTCAAGATTCAACATAAGCCAATAACAAGGTAGTGACAAATGAACTAATTAACTGTCTATCTATGAAGCCTCTCAGACTGGGAGGGATGTCGGGAAAAGACCCCCGATCATCCTAACAACTGAAAACTACTAAAGCAATGTAAACAGGGATCCTCCGGAAAGCAAGGAGGCTCACCACAAGACTCTGAATGCTCAACTGGATCAACGAAGCGCTGGATGCTGATCCTGGTTACCTGTATATGCATCATAACAACGATGTAGGCCAAATGGCATCAGTACATTGAATGTACGATAATGCGAGGGGAATTCTAAAACAAGACATAAGCTTGAAAGGAACTGAAAGAACATACCTGGGCTCAACTAAACTCAACTTGACTCATTTCAATATAAAGCAATAATATGAATGCAATATAGAGAAAATCTTTTAAAACATGGATAAAAACTCGATGTATTTGGAAATACGATAGTAACTCTGTATGTATGCAAAGATACAATATAAACTTTGGAATGTATATGAAAATACAATTTACTTCTGTGTATATAAGAATACAAAATACTGCTGTGGGAGTTTCTCTAACCGACAACAATCACTTAAGAGCTATGTGATGATACAACATTTTGCCTCACACTGCCAGGGCCGTCCTATACCTTGAAAAGGACATAGAACCTAACTACTAAGTGGATCCACTAGTCTATGCTAAAAAGCACAAAGGAATCATCTATAAAGTATGACCCTTTTTAACCCATAATGGCTACATGGTTTATGGGGGCTGTGAGTTGTCTGAACTCTCCCTCATATCGGTGATCAATAGTACTTCAAAAATATACTAGCTCATATATTTAAGAATATAACTTCTTTCTGTAGTTTGAGATAATTGCTCAAAACTTAGCTCAAAGGCTCTTCTTGGAAATCAAAGTTTCCTCTCTTGCTTAATTGTGAAAGCATTTACTCTTTACTGAAAAACTAGCTCAAAGGCTCTTTTGGAAATCAAAGTCTCCTTTCTTTCTTAAATGTGAAAAATATTTACTCATTGGGAATACATAGTCCCGATATACTCTTTTTGTAGAAATGAACTTCAATCTGTACTCTTTACTCAACTTAAAACTCAAGTCTTAAAATAAAGTTAAAACGTTTGTAAAAGACTTTTGAAAACTCTATGAACTTCTCTTGACTTGACTCTTAACTTTCCTTGAATTGAATTATTGATTCAAGGCTCATGATCTCATGTTGTTTAGACGTACCTTAGAGTGTAGACATCGACTAGAAAATATAGGTGTGTTTCAAGGGAACTCGTACGGAAAGAAGTGGGAAAGGGTAGAGAACCTGGCGTCCCTGGCGCTCTGAGTGGCGCGGGGCGCCAGAGCTTAAACTTCAGAACTGGGGATGGGGTGCACTGGCTGGCGCGGTGCCCGAGAGCCCAAACTATAGAACACAAAGTGGGGTGTCTGGCTGGCGCGGCGCCCCACCTATTTCCCTGATTTTTCTTGCTCGTTTTTCAACTCTAAACCCTCTAGATTCAATTGGTTCTTTCCCAAAATACTTAGGTTCGACTACATAACCAAAGCATGCAAGAATCTACTCAAAACGACATCTAATTTCATGAATTTAAATCAAGAACTTCTCAACAACTTCAACAATCAAGAACCCAATAGAAATTTCAAACAAATCCATCAAGAACTCAATTTTTATTCTTTCAAGAACCAAATATCGCTAAATAAATTCATGATTGACACGTGGGTAAACTAACCCAACGCTATGTGATCTCACATACCTCGTAGGGATTAACCCTTGGCGAAATCCACAAGCCTAGCTTCAAGAACTTGACGATTCCTTGCTTTTTCTCCTCTCTTCTCCTTTTCGTTTCTCTTCTGTCAAAACCCTAACTTATTTTGATGAAGCGTAAACTGAACCAAATCAGTTTAGACCCCAACTTAATTACCAAAAATGAATTTAATTAATTGGGTAGTGAAAAGACCAAAGTACGCTTCAAAAATCCGGTTTTGACTTTCCTTATCTAGACAACCCAACTGCAAATGGGCATATCTCCCTCATACGAACTCAAAAATTGGCAAACTCGGTGGCGTTGGAAAGATAATTCAAAGATTTTTCCTACTTTATCTTTAGCTTACCTAAATCATCCCGAGCTAGGAGTTATGGTCGTTTTAAGTTGACCTAACACTCAAACTTAGCTTAATTTTGTCAAACTTTCCAAATTTGATTATTTCCAAAAAACGGTTTCTTTCTAATTCTTGTTCTTTCAAAAACCGAGGTGTTACAATATCTCCCCCTTGGGAACATTCTTCCTCGATGAGATTACTCTTAGTAGGCTCAGGTGTAACATCTAACATCTAGCTCAAATACCCAACAAGCAAAATGTAAATACAACATGCCAACTTAAAATAAAGGTCAAGAAAAGGATTAGTACCTTAATTTGGAACTTCTCCGGATTCGAAGAGGTGTGGGTATCTCTTCTTCATATCCTCCTCACCTTCCCAAGTAGCTTCCTCAACAAACTGATTTCTCCACAGAACTTTGATTGATGCTACTTCTTTAGTCCTCAACTTGAGAACTTGGTGATCTAAAATCTGAACATAAATCTCCTCATAAGACAAGCTATCTTTAATACCAATATCTTCAGTTGGTATAATCAATGAAGGATCGCCCATACACTTTTTCAACATAGAGATGTGAAACACTGGATGAACTGCTGCTAACTCTTGCGGTAGCTCCAAGTCATAAGCTACATTGCCAATCCTCTTTGATATTATGTAAGGACCAATATACCGGGGACTAAGTTTCCCCTTCTTGCTAAATCTCATAACACCCTTCATGGGTGAAACTTTCAAGTAAACCCAATCATCTACTTCGAACTCTAAGTCTCTTCTCCTAACATAGGTATAGGATTTCTGACGACTCTGTGCTGTTTTCAACCTCTCTTGAATAACTTTCACTTTCTCCATAGCTTGATGAACTAAGTCTGGTCCTATCAATCCAGCTTCACCAACTTCAAACCATCCAATAGGAGATCTGCACCTTCTCCCATAAAGAGCTTCATAAGGAGCCATTTGGATGCTAGAATGGTAACTATTGTTCTAAGCAAACTCAATGAGAGGTAGGTGATCATCCCAATTACCTTTGAAATCAATCACACAAGCCCTCAACATATCTACTAAGGTTTGAATAGTGCGCTCTGCTTGACCATCTGTCTGAGGATGAAAAGCAGTACTCAAGTTCACCTTTGAACCCAAGCCTTTTTGGAATGACTTCCAAAACTGTGCAGTAAATTGTGAACCTCTATCTGAAATAATCAATATCGGAACCCCATGAATTCTGACTACCTCTTGAATATATAACTTAGCATAATCTTCTGCTGAATGGGTAGTCTTTACCGGTAAAAAGTAGGCTGATTTAGTCATTCTATCAAGAATCACCCAAATAGAATCATGCTGCCTACGAGACCTTGGTAAACCTGTGATGAAATCCATATTGATCATCTCCCAGTTCCATTCCGGAAGTTCTATATTCTGAGCCATACCACTAGGCCTTGGTGCTCTACTTTAACTTATTGACAATTCGGGCATTTGGCAACAAACTCTGCAATGCCCTTCTTCACACTACTCCACCAATAAACTTCTCTCAAGTCACGATACATCTTTGTGGAACTCGGATGGATAGAATATCTGGAGCTATGAGCTTCCTCAATGATTCTCTCTTGAAGTTCATCCACCCTTGGCACACACAATCTACCTTGGTACCTCAATACACCATCTCCCCTTGTTCAAAAGCCATTACTTTTTGCTTATGAACATTTGCCTTCAATTCAAGCAAAATAGGATCTTGGTCCTGTTTCTCTTTCACTTCAGACACTATTGATGATTCAGCCCCATTCATCACCACTACTCCTCCTTCTGTGGAATTCATTAGTCAAACTCCTAATCGTGCAAGTCTGTGCACATCTTTTGCTAATTCTTTCTTATTTTCCTCAAAATAGGTGGTACTACCCATGGATAATCTAATCAAAGCATCTGCAACAACATTAGCCTTGCCTGGGTGATAAAGAATACTCATGTCATAATCCTTGAGTAATTCTAACCACCTTCACTGTCTGAGATTAAGCTTTTTCTGACTAAACACATACTGAAGACTCTTATGATCGGTGAACACGTCTACATGAACACCATAAAGATAATGACGCCATATTTTCATAGCAAATACTACGGTAGCCAAGTCTAAGTCATGGGTTGGGTAGTTCTTCTCGTGAACATTAAGTTGTCCGAAGGCATAAGCTATAACTTTGCCATTCTGCATTAACACACAACCCAAACAAACTCTAGACGCAACACAGTATACAACAAAGCCTTGCGTACCCTCTGGTAAGGTCAATACTGGGGAAGTAGTCAACCTCTTTTTCAATTCCTGAAAGCTTTTCTCACAAGCTTCAGACCATTGAAACTTCACTTTTTTCTGAGTCAACTTGGTCAAAGGGACGAAATAGATGAGAACCCCTCTACGAACCTTCTATAATATCCAGCCAAACCCAAGAAACTCCTAATATCAGTTGGAGATGTGGGTCTAGGCCAATTCTACACTACCTCTATTTTCTGAGTGTCAACTTTAATTCCATCACCGGAAACAATGTGGCCTAAGAATGCACAGACTCAAGCCAAAACTCACACTTAGAGAACTTGGCATACAACACTCTATCCTTTAGAGTTTGGAGAACTATTCTGAGATGGCTATCATGATCTTCCTCATTCCTCGAATAGATTAATATGTCATCAATGAATACGATAACAAACATATCTAAATAAGGCTTGAATACTCTATTCATAAGGTCCATGAACGCTGTAGGTGCATTTGTTAAACCGAACGAAATGACCAGAAACTCATCATGACCATAATGGGTCCTGAACGCTGTTTTGGAATATCACATTGCCTTACTCTTAAATCATGATAGACTGATCTGAGTTCTATCTTAGAAAAACAAGAAGCACCCTGAAGTTGATCGAAGAGATCATCAATTCTCAGAAGATGATACTTATTCTTGATGGTAACCTTGTTCAACTGACGATAATCTATACACAATCTAAGGAAACCATCTTTCTTTCTCACAAACAAGACCGGAGCGCCCCAAGGTGAGACACTTGGTCTAATGAAACCTTTCTCTAGGAGATCTTTCAACTGCTCTTTCAACTCTTTCAACTCTGCTGGTGCCATTCTATATGGTGGAATAGATATATGACAAGTATCTGGAAGAATATCTATACTGAAGTCTATTTCTCTCTCAGGAGGGACTCCGAGAAGATCATCTGGAAAGACTTCTGGAAACTCTTTTACTACTGGAACTGACTGAATAGGGGGTATCTTAACACTAGAGTCATTAACTCGGACTAAGTGATAGACACAACCCTTGGAAACTAACTTCCTCGCCTTAAGGTATGAAATAAAACGACCCTTAGGCACTACTGAACTACTCTTTCACTCTATAACTGGTTCACTGGGAAACTAGAACTTGACTACTCGAGTTCTACAATCTATTGATGCATAACAGGCCTGAAGTCAGTCCATACCTAGAATGACATCAAAATCTACCATGTCTAACTCAACTAGATCAGCCATGGTGCTCTTATGATTGACGGAAATGGTACAATCATGATAGACTCTCTCTGCTAGAATAGATTCACCAACAGGTGTAGAAACACTGAATGGCTCAAGAAGTTGCTCAGGAAGAACATCAAAATTCATCACAACATAAGGAGTTACAAAAGATAAACTCACTCCTGGATCTAGCAAAGCATAAACATTAAAGTTAAAGACTTGGATCATACTAGTGACAACATCTGGAGAATCCTCTTGCTCTTGGCAACTAGTGATAGCATAAAGGCGGTTTGCTCCTCCGCCAGTCCCTGAAGTAGTTCCTCTAGATGCAGCTCTGTCTGGTGGAGCAACTGAAGAAGACTGGGCTCTATTGCCCCCATTACCATTACCCTGCCTGTTCTTAAGACACTCTCTCATAAAATGACCATTCTGACCATACTTGAAGCAACCAGTGGATCCATCATGACACATCCCTGAGTGGCTCCTACCACACTTAACACATGCAGGAAGCTTACTACCCCCTTGTGCCATACTACCTTGAGAATGGGCAGGTCTAGCTCTGAAACCCTGTGAATTCTGACTATTGTAATCACCTTTGTTTCTTGGTGCAGGTGCACTAGCAGATTATGGAGCAGGTCCCTTCTGCTTAGGTTGGAAAGAAGGCCGGTTCGCATTACTCTTTTGCTGCCCGGACTCATTCCCTGATGTCTTAGCCCTCTTATTCTTAAACTCTTCCCTATCCCTCAGCTTGTCCTCCTCAACCTGTTGCACATGGATCATCAGCCTTGCTATATCCGTATCCCCTATCAGCATAGCTGCCTTGTCTTCCTTACTTGAAAGACCAGATAACCCAGCAATGAATAAACGCATCCTGCTCCTCATGTCAGCAACCATCTCCAGAGCATAGCGGGAAAATTCTGTAAACTTCAGACTGTACTCATGAACACTCATAGATTCCTGCTGAAGAGTAAGGAATTTTCGTACCTTGGCTTCTCTCAGTTCACGGGGAAAGAAATGCCCCAAGAAGGCCTCCTCAAACAAAGCCCAACTCATAGGTGGTGCACCCTCAGCTCGATTCTTCTTCCATTGATCGAACCAGATTCTACCGAAACCCTTCATTTGGTATGCAACTAGTTCCACCCTCTCAGCATCAGCAACATGCATAATCTCAAAACTTTCTGAAGCTCTTCAATAAAGTTCTCCGGATCCTCGGTGACAGTTGAACCTCTGAAGCTTGGAGGATTCATCCTTAGGAATTGACGGATCCTAGAAGTATCAGTCACTTCATGTTGATTCTCTCTCTGTCCAACTTGATTGGTCACATCTTGACTTAGCCTCCGAATAGCTTCACGGAATTCAGCATTGGTGACCTCTCCTTGGGGTTGCACTTCTGGTGCATTAGGTACCCCTTATTCCTGTGGTTCAACATTCTTTCTGGCGGGACGACATCTGACAACTCTTCGTGGAGGCATGATCAACTTAAAGAGACGCACAAGCATGAGTTAGAAAGAAACCTTATAGAGATGAACTCTATCGCATGAAATGAGCATGAAAGAAGTGAGATAGTTCCTAAATGTTGCAGCCTCCTAATTATAGATGTGGCGCACTTCACACCGATAACTAGGACTCTACAGACACGACTTCATAGACTTCCTAGGACTCTTGAACTTTGTTCTCTCATACCATGTTTGTCACCCCCCGAGCCTACAGCCTGGGCGGGACTGACACTCAAGAACCATTGCTGGCCCCAAGCGAACCCTTGGCCTGCCTTACTACTCAGCGGAAGACTTACTCATGATAAGATACTTTAAAAAGTAAACTAAACTGCTCAATAGATAACTTAGAATGTATTAAATAACATTCAACTTAGCCAAAGTGGCAACTCAAGATTCAACATAATCCAATAACAAGGTAGTGACAAATGAACTAATTAATTGTCTATCTATGAAGACTCTAAAACTGGGAGAGATGTTTGAACAAGACCCCTGATCATCCTAAACACTGAAAACTACTAAAGCAATGTAAATAGGGATCCTCCGGAAAGACAGGAGGCTCACCACAAGACTCTGAATGCTCAACTGGATCAACGAAGCGCTGGATGCTGATCCTGGTTACCTGTATATGCATCATAACAATGATGCAGGCCAAATGGCATCAGTACATTGAATGTACGATAATGCGAGGGGAATTCTAAAACAAGACATAAGCTTGAAAGGAACTGAAAGAACATACCTGGGCTCAACTAAACTCAACTTGACTCATTTCAATATAAAGCAATAATATGAATGCAATATAGAGAAAATCTTTTAAAACATGGATAAAAACTCGATGTATTTGGAAATACGATAGTAACTCTGTATGTATGCAAAGATACAATATAAACTTTGGAATGTATATTAAAATACAATTTACTTCTGTGTATATAAGAATACAAAATACTGCTGTGGGAATTTCTCTAACCGACAACAATTACTTAAGAGCTATGTGATGATACAACATTTTGCCTCACGCTGCCAGGGCCATCCTATACCTTGCCAAGGGCATAGAACCTAACTACTAAGTGGATCAACTAGTCTATGCTAAAAAGCACTAAGGAATCATCTAAAAAGTATGATCCTTTTTAACCCATGATGGCTACATGATTTATGGGGGCTGTGAGTTGTCTGAACTCTCCCCCATATCGGTGCTCAATACTACTTCCAA
This sequence comes from Solanum etuberosum, assembly GCA_029582245.1. Lineage (NCBI taxonomy): Eukaryota > Viridiplantae > Streptophyta > Magnoliopsida > Solanales > Solanaceae > Solanum > Solanum etuberosum. Next base: position 104,610 of record JAJONR010000746.1, read on the forward strand.
AATATACTAGTTTGTGGATATGTTTGAAGGTTCTAGCTCGTGGATTTGATTGAATGTATATGTTCACGCTTCAACAGGTAATCCTTGAATTAAATTTCAGAATGTTAAGTGATCTAGAATTATTCAATATGGTCTAGCATAAACTATGTGTTGTCTATTATTCATTTAAGTCGTATGATTATGGTATGCTTCCGATGTACATATAGTTTTCCAACAATTGGTATCAGAGTCATACTTACATCTTTATAGATAACCTAAAATATATATATGTGCAATTGTATGTATGATTCATTGGCTAAAGTACGATCAATTGGGAAAAACGTGTTGGCGGCAGTTTTTCACTTTCACGTGGAAATGGACAACATAAGTAAACACTTTTCCTAATGATTATTCGAAGTCTTTTATTTTTAAATTAATGGACCCAAATTGAAAACTTCTCATCATTTAAAAGAAAAGTTAATGTTCAATGGTTATTATTTTGTTTAATAAATGGCTGTAAGAACTTTTGCACATGTAATTGATTTTTTATCGACGGCTATTTGCATTTTTTAGGGTTGTTTCATATTAGTTCATCAAATTTTCAAAGCATGATAAGAAAGAGAATCATAGAGATTGTTGATTCCAAAGCTTATAAAGTGGTGGTGGCAGTCACTATTTAGGTCAATTGGATTATTTTTTGTTCAATAATTATTCGAGCATATTATTCATTACATATATATCAATTTGTATAAATTATGAATTTTTTGGTTAATAAATAGTTATCACTTAAGTGGTTTATTTATTGGGAGAAGGCACAAGTACCCCCCTAGACTATGACCGAAATCCCAGAGACACACCTTAACTAAACTAAGGTCCTATTACCCCCCTGAACTCATTTTATATATAATATTGTACACCTTTTGGCTTATGTGGCACACCCCGTGACTCCACGCAGTTGAGGCGCGTGGGAGATATTTTGATGCCACGTAAGTCAAAAAGGTGTATAAAATTACAAAAAAATGAGTTCAGGAGGTAATAGGACCTTAGTTTAGTTAAGGTGTGTCTCTGAGATTTGAGTCATAATGTAGGGAGGTACTTCTACATTTTTCCTTATTTATTTGAAATCATTTAAAATTCCTTAGACATTATACATGTGATAATATATTTTGTAATACATGAATGGAGAATTATGATTAATAAATAGGATTCACTAGAGTGGTCTATTTGTTTTAGTCATTAGAACATCCTCAATTCATCATGTATAAATTATTCTAAGTGAATATTAGTGGTAAATATTTATTAACGTAAATGGTGATTTACCTTAAAATACTAGTAATTCTTAATTAATTCATGAGAAGAGATATCAAGGTTTTGATTCAAAAGAGAGAAACATAATATCTTGGATTCTCAAGTGTATTAATTTAGAGAATAATTTGTTATAAGAAGGTACTGAGTGTCTTAACCAAAGGAAGGACACAACATATGTTTTATACTCATTAGATAATAATAACAAGAGAATGGAAATCTGAATCAAGTTATTTTAATATTTAACTATGTCTATAACGATTATTTTTCAATTTTTTTCATAGTCTAGGTGGTCATGAATTTTCTGATCTCTGATTGACTTGAAATTTGATGGTTCCATCGAATTATTTAGATGGAGTTTAGGTAGTTTGTCGAATTAAAATTTGATCTCAATATGATAAAGTCATATTGTTTTAATTCCTCAAGATACTTAAATCACTTGAATTTCAATTTTTTCATAGCTTTGAAAATATTTTTTAATAAACTCCAACTGACCTGAAATTTGGTAAGTTCATTGGTGACGGACTACTAAGAAATACTCATTGCTATATGGTTATAGTTTTGAGGCCCTTAAAATTGTTTTTAAGTTGTTATTTGGAATTAAAATATGATTTAGTATTAATATAATCCTTTATTTCAGTTTTATTTATGTTAAATGTAGTACAGGACTCTGAATGCTCAAATGGATCAACGAAGTGCTGGATGCTGATCCTGGTTACCTGTATCTGCATCATAACAACGATGCAGGCCAAATGGCGTCAGTACATTGAATGTACGAGCATGCAAGGGGAATACTAAAACAATACATAAGCTTGAAAGGAACTGAAAGAACATACCTGGGCTCAACTCAACTCAACTTGACTCATTTCAATATAAAGCAATAATATGAATGCAATATAGAGAAAATCTTTTAAAACATGGATAAAAACTCGGTGTATTTAGAAATACGATAGTAACTCTGTATGTATGCAAAGATACAATATAAACTTTGGAATGTATATGAAAATACAATTTACTTCTGTGTATATAATAATACAAAATACTGCTGTGGGAGTTTCTCTAACCGACAACAATCACTTAAGAGCTATGTGATGATACAACATTTTACCTCACGCTGCCAGGGCCATCCTATACCTTGCCAAGGGCATAGAACCTAACTACTAAGCGGATCAACTAGTCTATGCTAAAAAGCACTAAGGAATCATCTAAAAAGTATGATCCTTTTTAACCCACGATGGCTACATGATTTATGGGGGCTGTGAGTTGTCTGAACTCTCCCCCATATCGGTGCTCAATACTACTTCCAAAATATAATAGCTCATATGTCTAAAAAGATAACTTCTTTCTTTGGTTTGAGATAATTGCTCAAAACATAGCTCAAAGGCTCTTCTTAGAAATCAAAGTTTCCTCTCTTGCTTAATTGTGAAAGCATTTACTCTTTACTTAAAAACTAGCTCGAAGGCTCTTTTGGAAATCAAAGTCTTCTTTCTTGCTTAAATGTGAAAAATATTTACTCTTTGGGAATACATTGTCCCGATATACTCTTTTTGAAGAAATGCACTTCAATCTTTACTCTTTACTCAACTGAAAACTCAAGTCTTAAAACAAAGTTAAAACGTTTGAAAAAGTCTTTTGGAAACTCTATGAACTTCTCTTGACTTGACTCTTAACTTTACTTGAATTGAATTATGGATTTAAGGCTCATGATCTTATGTTATGGATGATTTCATATTGTTTAGACGTACCTTAGACTGTAGAAATCGACTAGAAAACATAGGTACGTTTCAAGGGAACTCGTACTGAAAGAAGTGGGAAAGGGTAGAGAACCTGGTGTCCCTGGCGCTCTGAGTGGCGCGGGGCGCCAGAGCTTGAACTTCAGAACTGGGGATGGGGAGCACTGGCTGGTGCGGTGCCCCAGAGCCCAAACTATAGAACACAAAGTGGGGAGCTCTGGCTGGCGCGGCGCCCCACCCATTTCCCTAGAATTTCCCCAATTTTCTTGCTCGTTTTTCAATTCTAAATCCTCTAGATTCAATTGGTTCTTTCCCCAAACACTTAGGTTTGACTACATAACCAAAGTATGCAAGAATCTACTCAAAAAGACATCTAATTTCATGAATTTAAATAAAAAACTTCTCAACAACTTCAACAATCAAGAACCCAATAGAAACTTCAAACAAATCCATCAAGAACTCAATTTCTATACTTTTAAGAACCAAATATCGCTGTATAAAATCATGATTGGCGCGTGGGTGAACTAACCCAATGCTATGTGATCTCACATACCTCGTAGGGATTAACCCTTGGTGAAATCCACAAGCCTAGCTTCAAGAACTTGACGATTCCTTGCTTCTTCTCCTCTTTTCTCCTTTTATTTTCTCTTCTCTCAAAACCCTAACTTATTTTGATGAAGCGTAAACTGAACCAAATCAGTTATACCTTAACTTAATTACCAAAAATGAATTTAGTTAATTGGGTAGTTAAAAGACCAAAGTACCCTTCAAAAATCCGGTTTTGACTTTCCTTATCTAGACAGCCCAACTACAAATGGGCATATCTCCCTCATACAAACTCGAAAATGGGCAAACTCGGTGGTGTTGTAAATATAATTCAAATATCTTTCCTACGGTATCTTGTAGCACACCTAACTCATCCTGATCTTGGAGTTATGGTCGTTTGAAGTTGACCTAAAACTCAAACTTAGCTTAATTTTGTCAAACTTTCCAAATTTGATTATTTTCCAAAAACGGTTTCTTTCTAATTCTTGTTCTTTCAAAAAGTGAGGTGTTACAAACATGAATTGATATATGATAAGGATATGGATCTGAATATTTTTCTTAAATCGTTTGAATGTGAATTTGAACTCTTATTTATCTGAAATTTGGTTGGTTCAACACAAACAATAAAATTAAGAATACTCATTGTTATACAGTGATTTGTAATTTGAGGTCGTTCAGATGATGTTTTTGGATAAAAAAAATTGTATCTTGAAAATTAATTTTAATGAAAATCACTCACCTATGATACAGTGGTGATAGAGATTGTTCTTTATGGTCTTCATAACAAAATTTTAGTAAAGTATTAAGTTCATGTGTTGGCTTAGACATTCCTCCATATCGGATGAAATTAATACAACTCATTAACATTTAATCTCTAGTTTGGATGATCTGTATTTACTCTCCCTATCTGAGTAATATTTGATTGGATCAATGATCTAGGGATAATGATATTCACTTGACATAAATCAACATATAGTACTCTCCATCTAAGTTAGCTTTTGTTCTAAATTTGTTAGAGTAAATATCTGACATCACATATGAATGTTGCACGAGTAGTTATTTTTCATCAAAAATTTATCGTTCAAGATGCATGGATATCCATTAGATATGTATTGAATTTTAATGTTCAATGTATACATAAAGATGCTAATTTTTTAAAAATAGTATTCAGATAATGTAAATAGTTTTAGAATTTTATTTTTTATTCTTGATTCGTGTATCTATTTCACAAATTATCACGATCCAAAATTGGATGTGATGGGACTCATCTTATCCACCAAGACAAGTCAGCCTAAAACCCAAATATCACAAAAATGAGGAAGTAAGATAGATTGAAATCTCAAAATGACATAAGTGCAGATAACTAAACCAACTTAATAAAACCTCCAAAACCTGGTTGTCACATGTACAAACCTTTAATATGTTTTTAAAAAATTAAAAGAAAATACAAGTCTCAAATGACATTATTTCTAGAATAGAACAAGATCATAAATAAGGAGAAGGAAGGTCCGCTGAGATGACAAACAGCTACCTCACAAATCTCCACAGAAAGCCTCGGAAAAGAAGAGAATAGAAAGTATCACAAAAATCTGGGTTCGTAACCTACAAAAATGTAGAAGCAAGGGGTGAGTACCAAACCACACAATACTCAACAAGTAAACTTTTAAACACAAGTTAATTAAGGGAATAGAATGCGGCTACTCCTTTACACCCCAACCGAACCTCCACAACTACAACCTGCATAAAACCAGCCCAACCTAATAGTTCACAATTTACATAGCACATAGCTCAACAAAAACACTCTCACAATTACATATCCTAAACAACAAACTCAATATTCATCGATCACAACTTCCATAGAAAGGCACTCACAAGATCAGCAACACACAAGATCAAGTTCATCAATGATAAAGATGTGCAATGCAATGTCAAGTATAGTGATGCATGTCTGACCTAACGATACATACCCGCTGTCTCTCAGCCCGGGACCCATGGGGGAGATATGTGTTTATACATCCGTCGCGGCTGATACGTCCAAACTTACATTTCAATCAAGAAGTATAAACAGTTGAAGTCAATTTATAGAACTCAACGTGAGTTGAGGTCGATCTCACAGAGAACTTCTTTACATAAATGATTTCACTGTTTCGTTTACCCAAATATTGTTATTATTTCCTAAAGAAAACAATTACGAAATTTAAATTGGGTTTAACTGTAAAGTTCTAGTACCTAAGATTGTTAAACAATATACGAATTAAAAATTAATAGAATACTGATTCTAAGGTTTTTGCGATAAATAAATAAAACCAGGGTTGTGTTTTCCATGACATTACATCTATTGTTCATCCGTAACTGAGCTTCAGGCATTTTAGGCTTTGCAATTTATAGGCGAGTTGACTATATCTAACACTTCTCAGTCTAGTTAGGTAATTTTCAGTCAATTCCTCTCGGTCTTTGAGTGTTAACAAATTCTACCCTTGCATACAATGATGTTAAAGTTCTCTTCTCTCGAACTCGACCTTTAACGCCATTTTACTAGATTAACTCCACTTTTTCCCAAATATCTCTTATCGCTCGAACAATCAATAGATACAGGCTAACTCTAATGCATGCACTCATTAGAACAAATGAATAATGATAGCCGAGTTAAATATTGCAAATATAATTCACCTTCTACTCATTTTACGAATTCACAATTAGATTTATGTCATAGTTCCCACAACCCCAGTTGTGGTGTTTAGCCACTCATGACTTCCACTAAATGAACAGAGATTAGTAATGAAAACATTAAGAAAATTTACTTACGAAAATCTGGAAATTCACTGAACGAATGATATTGAGAAAATCAAAATCCAACCTCCGAGATCGATTCAATGTTAATCGATAAAGCCGAAGTCTAAAGTATTCAAAAATAAGTCACTCGTTCCAGATATGACGAGATAAAAACTAAAAAAACCTAATTAATTTAAATAAAGTGTCTAAAAAGATTCCTACTCGAAGTAGGACTGAACTGTCGGGCAACTTCATGGGCAATATGACGGACCATCAAAGGCTTCACGGTCCGTGAAGCCTACCGTGATCTATACTTGGCCCAAACAAAATGTGAGTCTTCAATGCCTGTACACTGGCTCTTCTTCATGATCACCACCATGGACAGTGATGAGGACCACATCTAGTGAGGCCTTATGTGGTCTTCACTTGGTCGACACTACACTTCATCTTCTCACGACCTAAACACTGGATCCACTCCACGATCACAACCACGGACCGTTGTGAGTACCACAGCATGTAAGGTCTTCTGTTGTCTTTACTTGGTCCAATCCCATTTCAGCTCCTCGATGTCTCTTCACTGGAACTCCATCACGATCTTCACCACGGTTCGTTACGAGGACCACGACCCGTAAGGTCGTCTGTGGTCTTTACTTGGTATTGCCACAATTGATCTTCTCATAGCCTGCTCACTGAAAAGGTACTCACGACCAACTTCATGATCAATAGTGAAGACCACGGTCTGTGAAGCCATCCGTGGTCTTTACTTGCTTCAATTCACTTTCACTACATTTTCTTCTTTTCTTTCCTTTTTCACGTCCACCTGTTTTACCTGTACAAACACTACCAAACACATCATATCAACATAAATACACTCGATTCTAGTATTAATCCTTACTTTTTAAGCATCAAATGTGCCAAGATTTTGCGGCACATTAACACCCTCATCTTAGAACCATTACTTGTCCTCAAGTGATGAGAAAAACAACACATTTAGGCGTCAAACATTCAAAATCTTTTTGAAACTGTGCAGCAACCATCTCAAACACAATTTGTATCCAAAGCCATTATTCTAACATGCAAGCATCAATATATGACAACTCATTACTCACAGTCGACCATGTTTATGCTTGTGTACTATCAGCTAACACAATCTAACTATCAAATGCAATCACTGTGTCCTCACACCAAATAAGTCCCTCAAATATGATAATTGGGACTAAGTTCTACGCTCACACGCTCAAAGAACTTCTAACACTAACAAGAAAAGACTATAGGCTTGCCCTTGCTTTCTACGCTCTATCTATCAAACAACCGGAATAAGATCACTGTAGGACTTTATTGGCTTGTAACATAGGCTCAGGCTAGGGAATGAATATTTGGATTTGTGAGTGACTCGTACCTTGGTTCTCCAAAGTTTCGTTCGCACACAACTCTTTCTGAGTGATTCCCTATTTTTCTTCATTTCAGTACATCCTAGCAGCCATTATTTTTTTATTTTTTTTTAATTGCACATTTTGCGCTTTTAGCTCACTGAGTGAACCTTCTTTTTCACTTTTCCTTTCTGCTCGGGTTGTAATCACCCTCAACTTATGCTTTTGGTCTGAGTTGTGGCATCGTATCTTTGGAGACCCAAGAATATGATATTTAATGGGTAAGAAGAAAATTGGTTTTCAGGCTCAAATAGGGTTTAAGTGATATGCTTTTTATTTGGTTGGCTTTTCAATGGGTTAGTAAAAATGGCCTAATGATCCTTTCCTATCCAGTTATCCTCAGATTTTAGCAAGACTACTTGGGCAAGTTCTAGTTTCTGCTCTTAGTGTTAGACTTCAAGCAAACATCTCACACACACATGACACAGGACTACATTCTCCAGTTTCTTGGTTCACCAATTTAGTTTCAGACTAGCAATGATCAACTCATGAGTACCTAAGATGTCATATAAAGAGCCTAACAGTCAAATTTCAGATTAAGGCCATCGTTTCAACAGAACTAGCTGTTGCACAGCTCAACACACAAAAATTTCACAATTTCATCAAAACACAAAAATACCAATCACAACTTATTAGATACAATACAGAGTCAACCTCCATTCATTTTATCAGCTAACATGGCAGGTTGCTCACCACCCCCTCCCCAAACAAAAGGACTTTGCCCTCAAAGTTATTAAAGAAAAACAATACAGGGCTGTGAGGAGGGGTCATACCTACGGTGCACTAGGTGCCGGAAGTCGGGTCAGCATCGGCACCCTTATCAACGGGTGCACTCTCAGAAACCATCATCTCTGGATTAGGCTGGTTGCCACTAACTAGAACAGGTACTCATCTACCAGAAGAGCCAGCTAACATCGCATCTCGCTGTTGTTGCGCAAGTTCTTCTTCTTCTCTTGCCTTTTTCTTCGAGGCCTTGCGGGATTTCTTGTGTTGTCTTCTTTCTTCCTTGGATAGGTTAGCCGGTGACTCCTCATCAGACTCTCCAGCTTTGTGTTTTCTCTTGTCGGATTTGCTTTTAGGGATTTTCCCCCAGAAGTCGTCAAGGGATTAAGTGGTGGGCGGTTCACTGAACAAGTTCATCAGAGACTCTTGCATGACCGACATGGGCACCTGTACTGGCTTCTCATCCAGTTTAGCAACTTGAGCTCGCATCTCGGCCAACTTCATCTTAAACTCATCAAAACTGAATAAACTTGTAGCCTGCAACCGATCATTGACATGGAACACCAAGCCATCCATCCTATTTTTTAAAATAGCTAAATCCTTCTGTATCTCATCTTTGACCCACTTCTCCACAGCCAACACATCGTGCTCTATGAGCTGGGGCATCCGGCGTACAATTTGGTTGACTAATGTCCTGGTTTGTCGCTGATCTGCAACCAACTTTTCAAGGAAAATAGTAGGAATAGTGATAAAAGTACATGTAGCCTATGAGGTTGAAGCTGGTGGCTGTGGTGGTACCTCTGAATCTGGTTGTGATGAGTCTCCCTACTCAGTTTGGCCTTCAGCCTGTGGGATGACTACTGGTGTATGTGGTACTACTGCTAATGGTCCTACCGCCCATGATTTTCTCCTTGATTTTGGAAGCAGCAGTTATCCTGGATGCCTCAACCGGTTTATCCACCAATTTATTTGGTGGAATGTTAGCCTGTAAACGATGTTTCCCTATCAGATAGGGAAATGATGAACCTGCTCGCTCATTCAGCACCCTGTCTCGCATCTCTATAGCGATGATCCAACCCGCATTCACAAGGTTACCGTCCATGAGGCAAGCAACTAAAGACGCCAGTGATGGGGAAAGTGTATTATTATTTCCTGTGGGGCGTAACTGGGCTCGAACAATGGACCACCAAACTTTGGCTGAAAAATTTAGAGACGCCTTTTTAATCAGTACTTGTGGATCAGACACCCATGCTACCGCTTCTTGTTCTGTGGAAATATAACCTGCATTCCAACGTATGATGCGCTCTCGCAAACTAGGATCCTCCATCTCCGAGTCACTAGTAACAGCATGGTGTTTACCCTCAAACAATCCCACAGATGCTGGCGTTGTGTACTCTGGGCCATGTAGCATCCTATTGATCGACTCTTCAGAGATGTTCACGGTCTGTCCCCTCACAATGACTGTATCCAAAGGACCCAACGTGGCTGCAACTGTCTTCTCAGCTCTCTTATTCATCTTAGTTTCCGCAACAAGGTTCATTAGAGTAGTTGTATAACAGGCATAAAACTCTCGAGGTAGGTGGCTGGTGAATTCTCCAGGACCATTGTTCATCCATTCGATCTAGTGAAGCTGGAAGAGTCTGTAAATATCTGGGAATGACTGGGTATCCGCCATCACTACTCTGGTCTCAAGCATGAGTGGTCTATTGTTAAAACTTCCCGACTTATTCACAATCCCATTCTTGAAGAAATCTTCAGACCTATTCACAGTCCATATAGATCAGAAATAGTAAATCTGTTGCTGTCTCACCACTTGATCGAATTCACGGAGGTGAACATATTGGACCATTGTATCATCTGAAGTAATATCATCATCCTCTTCTTCAGCACCTGCCTCTCCCTGTGCTCGAGTTGCAGCTTCTGGTATTTGGCATACACAGTAGAACTCACCTGTAAGAGACACAGATAAAGAACAAGACGTAAAATTAGGAAATATAACTATGCTTTGAACAAAAGCTAGTAAAAACACTTCTGAATTAAAATTCCCCGGCAGCGGCGCCAAAAACTTGTTGCTTCCAATTGCACAAGAATGTGTACGTGGGCGCGCAAGTAATATAGTGGCCCTAAAAGAGCCAGATTATCGAACCCAAAGGTGTTGTCGATTAATTATTCTTACTAAATTATATTATATCTAATTATTTATTTAAGGAAGGATTTCAAAGATGAATATATATTAGCTAAACTAAAAATAACTAAAAAACAATTAACTAAGAAAATATAGATGTTTACACAATCAATGAATGAATCGATCTAGGATTATGATTTAACTAACAATCATGTTTAGCATCAATTTCATCAACTTATTTGACTATCTAGTTATTGATTCACGGGGTTGATAATATAGTCATGATCTCCCGACCTCTAACCGTCTACCACAATTGACAGCCTAACTACATTGTTGAGCGGGGATAGACTTAATCAACTATGGAGCATTAAGTTGTCTTCCCGTATTTGAGCCAAGCAAGGCACCTACGTATATCCCTATCCTAGACGCAAATCAATTCAAGTGACACGCAAAAAAAGATCATGCTCCTTATATTCCACGTTCTATCCCTCTATTCCTCTCCCGAGTTCAAAAGAAGACAATAAATTTATTCTAATGGTGATCAAGCATCCAAATAGTAATCACAAGAATATAAGAATAACCAATATGATACACAATTATGTCGAATCAAAATCACTAAACAATCATTTTGTAAGTAAATATAATCCAAGAATGAGAAGTTTAACTCCACATAGACATAGAGCAATTACAACGAATCATTCAAATAAAATATGTAAAATAAAAAAATAGAAAGAAAAGATGAAACCCTAAATCAAAAGTTATTTTCTACATTGTATCCTCCTCCCTTTAATAATTATTCTTATGGAGTATTTATAGATGTAGAAAACCCTAAATAAAATAATTGAGTCCAAAACAAAGTGGGAACCAAAACCAAAAGGAATTAGAACTCCACTTGAACTGTGCGCCGCCTCAATTGTTTTCGTTGCTGCTTCCGTTGCTGCTTCCGTTGCTAGTGATACGTGGCAGGACTTCTACGCCAATTCAAATTCTTTCTTTCAATGCACTTCATATACATATTATATATTATTTTATTCAATTTAATCCATTAAGTTGTTTGCTTGATTTCCTTCTTCAACCTTCCGTATTTAATTCGTTTTAGCTCCAAATTTCTTCATCTTCACACCAATTTAATCCTACAAATAAAATATACTATTAAGCACAATTCATAAAATCCAGGCTCAAAAAGGACATATATAAATACTAAATGTGAGGTAAATAATGATTAAAAATATGTATTTTGGACTCACATCAACACCCCACTCTTAAACTTTTGCTCGTCCTCGAGCAAACATTAAATCTCATCTCAAAAAATCATTGCTACAAACACTTACGCCATATACAAATTTCAAAATATCCAGTACATTTCTCAATCATTATGCAAGATATAGAAATAAGAATCAAACCTCTAACCTCCTAACCTCAAGGAAGGACTCTAAACTCATCAAATTTAAGCTTGCTCACCTATACTCTCACCAAAGAAAGCTAATAAAATCACCTATCTATCATGAAACAAGTGCCCTCACAAGAAGAAATAGTCGACACACTCAATTCAAAAGATTGAATATAAATTAAGGACTTAACATCAAAGAACAACTCACACTCAAAAATAAAATTCACATGTATGCACAAAGAACCATAGGCTTACCCATTATGTACATCTCCACTAATTAAGAATGCTTGAATAGAATCAAATAGGACTTTAACGGGTTGTAATGTAGGATAGGGGACGGGTAGGAAAACTATATAATAGTGACTTACACTTCCTTAAGCACTTAGCACTTTAAGACTTTATCACCCATTATTTTCTTCTCTTTATTTTCAGCCCTATCTTCAACAATTATTTTACAAGTAATTCTCATCATCTCAAGAATGCTTCAATCATCTTCTTCTTTTTTCAATTTTTTTTTTCATGTCACATTCTTTCAAAGAGAGCCTTTTAATCACTTTGTAGCTATCATTGATTACCTTTTTCATTCAACCATCTTTTTTTCTTCAGATTTAACAATTATAATAAGTCTATGCTACAGTGCTCAAGGAAGGAGGGTGCAAAAACTAGGGATTCAACAAAATAGTCGAGACAAAAATATGGCTACCAATAAAAAGCTACAGGCTCAAAGGGGCTACTAGTGATATATATCTGAAAAGGCTAAAATTTACAAGATAAATCAAAGAAATCCTATTATCATCTCCTAAACAAGCAACACTTTTTTATTTCACTTCAATAACATGCAGGGCAAGTTCTAGACTAAGATGCAAAACATGGAATAAACAAATTCTTCCACACATGGCATAAGTATCAATCAAGATGGATCAATTCCACTTCTAAGAAAGAAAGAATCATAACAAACTACAAAATAAAAGAAGTTATATACAAAGTCACAGTCATGAACCTAGATGTCAAAGAGTCTGTAATTTCCTTATCAATCAAGCATTCACAAGAAAGTACTACTAAAAAATTAGGCCTAAATAGCAAGTATGAAAAGGGTCTTTTCTTTTCTCTTCAACAAAAAAAGTAAAAAGAAAATTTATTCCTAAAAAAAATAAAAGACACTCGGTTCAAAGGGACTATCCTAAGGAAAAGAACCGAAAACAAAACCCAAGGAACCCATCCTAAAAAAAAAGACTCAATAAAACAGTAAAAACTAGGAATTCATTCCTACACCCCACACTTAAAAAGATGCTATGTCCCCAAAGCATCAAATAAAATTTAAAACAAGGGTTAGAAAAACTCCCTAAGGCGTTTAGGCCTAGCTAGTAACATGTTCTCTTAATTTTCATCAAGGGTCGTACTCACCCCACACTTAAGCTCAAATGTGCTCCTTCGCTTCAAACTTTTGGGTACTCAGACTTCCCCTAATCTGCAAAACCAAGATCAAAAGAAAAAACAAAGTGACACTAATAAAATAAGATAACACAAGAATATTTTTTTTTTTTTTTTTTTATTGCACATTTTGTGCTTTCAGCTAACTGAGTGAACCTTCTGTTTCACTTTTCCTTTCTGCTCGGGTTGTAATCACCCTCAACTTATGCTTTAAGACTGAGTTGTGACCTCATATCTTTGGAGACCCAAGGATATGATATTTAATGGGTAAGAACAAAATTTGTTTTCAGGCTCAAATCGGGTTCAAGTGATATGCTGTTTATTTGGTTGTTTTATTTTTGGCTTTTCAATGTGTTTGAAAAAATGGCCTACTGATCCTTTCCTATCCAGTTATCCTCAGATTTTAGCAAGACTACTTGGACAAGTTCTAGTTTCTGCTCCTAGTGATAGAATTCAAGCAAACCTCTCACACACACATGACACAGGACTACATTCTCCAGATTCTTGGTTCACCAATTTAGTTTTAGACTAGCAATGATCAACTCATGAGTACCTAAGATGTCATCTAAAGAGCCTAACAGTCAAATTTCAGATTAAGACCATCGTTTCAACAGAACTAGCTGTTGCACAACTCAACACACAAAAATTTCACAATTTCATCAAAACACAAAAATACCAATCACAACTTATCTGACACAATACATAGTCAACCTCCAATCATTTTATCAGCTAACATGGAATGTTGATGACCACCCTCTCCCCAAACAAAAGGACTTTGCCGTCAATGTCAATAAAGAAAAACAATACAGGGCTGTGAGGAGGGGTCATAACTACGGTGCACTAGGCGCCAGAAGTTAGGTCAGCATCGGTACCCTTATAAGCGGGTGCACTCTCAAAAACCACCATCTCTGGATTAGGCTAGTTGCTACTAACCGGAACAGGTACTCCGCTACCAGAAGCGCCAGCTAACATCACATCTCGCTGTTGTTGCGCAAGTGCTTCTTTTTCTCTTGCCTTTTTCTTCGAGGCCTTGTGGGCTTTCTTGTTTTGTCTTCTTTCTTCCTAGAATAGGTCAGCCGGCGGCTCCTCATCAAACTCTCCAGCTTTGTGTTTTCTCTTGCCAGATTTGCTTTTAGGGAGTTCCCCCCAGAAGTCGTCAAGGGATTGATTGGTGGGCGGCTAACTGAACAAGTTGTTCAGAGACTCTGGCATGACCGGCGTGGGCACCTGTACCGGCTTCTCAGCCAGTTTGGCAACTTGAGCTCGTATCTCTGCCAACTGCGTGTTGAACTCATCAGAACTGAATGAACCTACAACTTGCAACCGATCATTGACATGGACCTCTAATCCATCCATCCTATTTTTAAAAACAGATAGCTCCTTTTGCATCTCATCTTTGACCCCCTTCTCCGCAGCCAACATATTGCGGTCTATGAGCTGGGGCATCTGGCGTACAATTTGGTCGACTAAGGTCCTGGTTTGTCGCTGATCTGCAACCAACTTCTTAAGGAAAATAATAGGAATAGTGATAAAAGTACATGTAGCCTGTGAGGTTGAAGCTGGTGACTGTGGTGGTACCTCCGAATCTGGATGTGATGATTTTCCCTGCTCAGTTTGTCCTTCAGCCTGTGGGATGACTACTGGTGTATGTGGTACTACTGCTAATGGTCATACCGCCCCTGATTTTCTCCCAAACAGAGGATTGGCGACATCCTTGATTTTGGAAGTAGCAGTTATACTGGACGCCTCAACCGGTTTATCCACCAATTTATTTGGTGGAATGTTAGCCTGCAAACAAAGTTTCCCTATCAGACAGGGAAACGACAAACCTGCTTGCTCATTTAGCGCCCTGTCTCGCATCTCCGTAACGATGATGCGACCGGCATTCACAAGGTAACCGGCCATGAGGCAAGCAACCAAAGACGCCAGTGATGGGGAAAGTGTATCAGCATTTCCTTTGGGGTGTAACTGGGCTCGAACTATGGACCACCAAACTTTTGCCGAAAAATTTAGAGAAGCCTTTGTAATCAGTACTTGTGGCTCTGACACCCATGCTACCGCTTCTCATTTTGTGGCAATAAAACCTGCAATCCAACGCATGATGCGCTCTCACGAAATAGGATCCTCCATCTCCGAGTCACTAGTAACAGCATGGTGTTTACCCTCAAACAATCCCACAGATGCTGGCGCTATGTACTCTGGGCCATGTAGCATCCTATTGATCGACTCTTCAGAGATGTTCACGGTCTGTCCCCTCACAATAACTGTATCCAAAGGACCCAACATGGTTGCCACTGTCTTCTGAGCTCTCTTAGTCATCTCAGTTTCCGCAGCAAGGTTCATTAGAGTAGATGCATAGCAGGCATAGAACTCTCGAGGTAGGTGGATGGTAAATTCTCCAGGAGCATTGTTCATCCATTCAAACTGGTGAAGCTGGAAGAGTCTGTAAATATCTGGGAATGCCTCCGCCATCACTACTTTAGTCTCAGGCATGAGTGGTCTATTCTTAAAATTGCCTGACTTATTCACGGTCCCATTCTTGAAGAAATCTTCAGACCTGTTCACGGTTTACATAGATAGGAAAAAGTCAATCAGCTGTTGTCTCACCACTAGATCGAATTCACGGAGGTGAACATATTGGACCATTGTATTATCTGAAGTAACATCATCATCCTCTTCTTCGGCACCTGCCTCTGCCTGTGCTCCAGTTGCAGCTTCTGGTATTTCGCATACACAGTTGAACTCACCTGTAATAGACACAGACAAAGAACAAGACGTAAAATTAGGAAATATAACTACGCTTTGAATAAAAGCTAGTAAAACACTTCTGAATTGAAATTCCCTGGCAACGCCGCCAAAATTTGATACGTCCAAACTTACACTTCAATTAAGAAGTATAAACGGTCGAAGTCAATTTATAGAACTCAACGTGAGTTGAGGTCGATCCCACAGAGAACTTCTTTACAAAAATGATTTCACTGTCGCGTTTACCCAAATGTTGTTATTATTTCCTAAAGAAAACAATTACGAAATTTAAATTGGGTTTAGCTGTAAAGTTCTAGTACCTAAGATTGTTTAACAAGATCCGAATTAACAATTAACAGAGTACTAATGCTAAGGTTGTTTAAATAAATAAATAAAACCAGGGTTGTGTTTCCCATGACATTACACCTATTGTTCATCCGTAACTGAGCTTCAGGCATTTTAGGCTTTGCAATTTATAGGCGAGTTGACTATATCTAACACTTCGCAGTCTAGTTAGATAATTTTCACTCAATTCCTCTCGGTCTTTGAGTGTTAACAAATTCTACCCTCGCATACAATGATGTTAAAGTTCTCTTCTCTCGAACTCGACCTTTAACGCCATTTTATCATATTAACTCCGCTTTTTCCCAAATATCTCTTTTCTCTCGAACAATCAATAGATACAGGCTGACTCTAATGCGTGCACTCATTAGAATAAATGAATAATGAAAGCCGAGTTAAATATTACAAATATAATTCACCCTCTACTCATTTTATAAATTCACAATTAGATTTCTGTCATAGTTCCCACAAACCCAATTGTGGCGTTTAGCCACTCATGACTTGCACTAAATGAACAGAGATTAGTAATGAAAATATTAAGAAAATTTACTTACGAAAATCTACAAATTCACTGAACGAATGACATTGAGAATATTGAAATCAAACTTCCGAGATCGATTCAATGTTAATCGATAAAAATCGAAGTCAAAAGTATTCAAAACCAAGTCGCTCGTTCCAGATATGACGAGATAAAAACTAAAAAAAACCTAATTAATTTAAATAAAGTGTCTAAAAAAAGTCCTACTCGAAGTAGGACTGAACTGTCGGGCAACTTCACGGGCAATATGACGCACCGTCAAAGGCTTCACGGTCAGTGAAGCCTGCCGTGATCTATACTTGGCCCAAACAAAATGTGAGTCTTCAATGCATGTACACTGGATCTTCTTCACGATCACCACCATAGACTGTGATGAGGACCACGGCCCGTGAGGCCTTCCGTCGTCTTCACTTGGTCGACACTACACTTCATCTTCTCACGACCTAAACACTGGATCCACTCCACGATCACAACCATGGACCGTTGTGAAGACCACGGCCCATAAAGTCGTCCGTGGTCTTTACTTGGTCTAATCCCATTTCAGCTCCTCGATGTCTCTTCACTGGAACTCCATCACGATCGTCACCACGGTTCGTTACGAGGACCACGACCCGTGAGGTCGTCCTTGGTCTTTACTTGGAATTGCCACAATTGATCTTCTCAAAGCCTTCTCACTAGAAAGGTACTCACAACCAACTTCACGATCAGTAGTGAAGACCACGGTCTGTGAAGCCGTCCCTGGTCTTTACTTGTTCAATTCACTTTCACTACATTTTCTTCTTTTCTTTCCTCTTTCACGTCCACCTGTTTTACATGTACAAACACTACCAAACACATCATGTCCACATAAATATACTCGATTCTAGTATTAATCCTTAGTTTTCAAGAATCAAATCTGCCAAGATTTTGCGGCACATCAGCGGCGTGCGACACGATCCTCGATAATAAAATATATCACGGCGTGCGACACGTCTGTCGAAATAAAGTATCCGTCGCGGCACGCGAGACGTCCCTCAAAATGGTACATCCTCTTTAATTTCTTATTCTTCCTCAAGTCACATAACACTTATAACAACCATGTCTCAAAACCAATGCAAATGACATGTTCACACAAATAATGAGGAGATGACTATTTTCATAACAATGCACAATTCACAACAACACAATCGTGATACAACATCAACAATTAATCAATAAGTCTTTCAAACCATTATCAACACATCACACACCAATAATTAATCACATTGCCTTTTATTACCCCTTTTTCATCATTACAATTATTGAATATGGACAAGTCAATCCATCACTAAGTCCCATTACTACCAACACATACCACAAGGAAATACATGGTTCTATACACTTAACAAGGATTTAGAAATCCACTTCCCTCAAACGATCGAACAATTACTCCGGGACTTGAGGCTTCCCCTTTCGCTGACTTCTAAATCAAGGCAATCTATTCACATTAATAATAAAAATAAGGTTTCGAAACTAACAACACCCATATTACTATATGTCTAGCCTAGACCCATAAAAACTCACTTAAATCTATAATCAAGTTCTTAATCTTGATGCCAATTAACATGTCCACTCTCATATTTTCCAAATTTCAAGCCTAGGATTAAGTTCCAATTTCTCCAAATATCATAAATATAATGGTATTCATATGATACCATGCACCTAATATTTAATTCACTATCTCAATATAGCAAAACTTGAATTACAATATGATAACTATAAAACGAATCCAAAATCGAAACCAAACTAGGAATTGACCACGAAGCTCATTAGCTAAATCACGAACATTATACAAAAAAATTACCTTATAAATGAAGGCAGTGATTAGCCTATAATCGTTGGCCAATGATTTATCACGCGTGAGAACTTCCAGTTAAACGCCTCAACATATGATCCAAACCAACAATAAATTCCTCTAAATTGAATTTTGTCATATAGTCATTATTACCTAATATTCAATCATTATTAATCATTTGTTTAAATATTTATATGGTACTCATTTTTTAATTTATAAGAAGAGAATTAACAACAAAAATAGAATATCTATAGAAGGGTTTGGCCGTACCTATATTGCTATCCTCCATGCGGCGTCCTTCTCATATATTTTTCTTTCTAAATAAAATAATTATCTATTCAAAGCGACAACCCTAGTAACTTATTTTAATAAATACATGTTAGGTAGTATAGGGTATTAAATAAATTATGGGTTAGGCCATTAACCACCAACTAAATAGATAAAGTATTTAATAAATATCCGTCAATTAAATAATCATAGTTATCGTATAGTTCAAAATTTTCAAATCAACTTCACCAATTAATCAAAAATTACTCAGGGCAACTATCAAGAGGGGTAAAACGCTAATTTTATAAAAATTCCCAAAACTGATCTTCCGGCTCATTACATTATCCACCACTAAAAACCATGTTCGTCCCCCAACATAAGGAAGAAGAACAAAGAATAACCGACGTTACCAAAAGCTTGAGTTATGACCTACTAGTCGGTGTTAATCTCTCCAAGTGGGCTCCTCTTTAAGACCATTCTATCAAGATCAACTACTAAGAATTGAACTTTCATATCAAATTTGACAGATCTACAAATTATGAGTGATTACCAAGCCATAGATTAACTCATTCACTCAATCTCAACTAAAACCCTCTAGATTATAACACAATCACCATGAAAAATAGTTTCTCACATAACCATGATAAAATTCTGAATCAATACTGGCTACAGCAAGAACCAAACCAGAACCAACCATCATAAATTTTATCAATACTCTCTCTTCACATCATAATATTTCCACGAGGTTAAGTTATAAAAATCTGATCTTTAGACATCGGGTACTCATCAAGGGAGGATCAAACTTATCTAACCCAAAGAAGAAAATGATCATGTAACCACCAAGAGAGAGATACACCCAAGCATACAAAACGTCTAAAAATACTATCAGGATGCTAGATCAGTAGCTGTGACTATGGACAAACCTAATTTTTTTTTTAGTAAAACTATACCCAATGGTCCCCACATTCAATCATACCTAGTCGGAACGTGACCTCGATGATGAGATGAATATTAAAACTATCTTACAACTATAACTATTAATGGTAGCTCTTCTATAAGTTCTCATAAGCAAACTTGTGTGTGGAATCACTAGTATACTTCAACTATCCCAAGCAACACCAAATCTGTCATAACTGAAATGACCAAATCTGTCCAAGAATGCCACCATACTAAGAGGACAATCATAGGATCGGTACACCCGATCCACCACTAGGGATTCACCCATAGATATGAAAACACGTGTGGGCATAGGAAATAATCATGCTCCAAACCATGTTCAGAACGAAGAAGGTATTCACATAAGAATGTACAGAACTAAGGTCGAAGAACACAAGATACTCCTTCCATAGTGTCCATATCAAACATTTACATTCATCTGACTCCATCTCCTTGATTTTTAGCCACCCACAATCAATCATTCTGGTCTTTATTACAATCCTACACATACTCGACTTATCAAAACCCTACATACTTCTCACAGTACTTCACTGAAGCCAACATTCTTAATACTAACAAACATCATAATTACACCACCATTTACCTTACTCTCAAACCGTCATCCGTATCAAAATCTTCTTAGCAAACACATGGTTGCCTCCAAAAAGTTTTAACTTCCATTTAAGCATTTCCTAACATATACGGGTCTCACCCAAGACTTATAATGCTAATTCCAAATCTGATAGTACTTTCCCATCGAGATAAAGTTATTAAATTTCCCAAAGTCAACTCCATGTAGTCCTTCACATACCAAGTTTTAACAACCATTCACACCATCAAATACCTCATACAAAAACATAGAAAATTATTTAGCCACCCCAATAATTATATATACTATGAGCACATAATCTCCATTTATCATCAAGTGTCTACAACAGTCTGTATAGTCCCATTTAACATAGTAGTTTCAAGCCCCTCGAAATCCTCAATAACCATGTAGAACCGTAGTTCCATACCTTTGCGCATTCATAAGTCACCTACCATAATTTGTAACAATCTAGCCACACATAACAACAAAGAATCTTCCACACATCACTATTTGTCATCCAAACCAAAACTCAATCATCATAAAAGTCGCTGATAAAACCCTAGTATGTATATGTCGAACCAACTCATATCTCATAATCATATCGGAAATCAAAGGTGAAAATTCATACAACTTTCAACTTTGTACCAACGTCTATATAAGATGTCTTATTCCTTCAGCTTTCTTAAATTCTTTCCACGATGCAAATTTCAAATACCTTGAACTCTTCAATACACCAAAATTTTGTTCTTATTTCCTAACTCGCTTACCAGTCTTATTCTTTGGCCAACAACCCATGACATTCTAAACTTATCCTCTAAACCATAATATTATGTGAAACCTCCCTTAGGTCATTTAACAATCAAAAGTAACAAAATTTACGAATCAAATTATTTACAAGTCCTTCCAAATGCTCAATACTTAATGCGATCGATCATTTCTAACCTTACCAATCGATACCTTGACAAAACATACTAACACGAACATAAACTCACCATGAAAAACTTGAATTTTGATCCCAACCGTGTAATACAATCCCATTACCTATCAACATTAGCTCATACATTGGAGATCTTTATGAATTCACGTATCTTAGCCTATAATTGATCGTCTCTCCATTGATCTTACCGTATCATTCATTAAAAATTCAACTGTATCAGTTTCCAAACTCAAAACCATAAAAAAACTTATCACCACACTCGAGCCAAACGTCTGTAGGCTTCTTTCTCAAATCTTATCAAACAACTTTTAACTGATATGAATGACATGTAACACTATCACTATAACCATAGCAAAACAGATGGAACCACGTGTCTCTGAACCAAATTCTCAACCATCTAAAGATACATCTTTGGCCCTTACAATCAGAGTAAATATCCTTGCTCTTGCTTCCTTCCGAAGGCTATATTACCTCCCACTGATTCTTTTCATTATGACTCTAGCTCCTTTCAATTTTATTCGAGAGTGTCCTAGCACTTTCTACAACTTTCCGTACAACCACGCTATTCACCAAATAGTAGGAAACCACAACCTTAGATACTCACAAGTCGTCATTACCATGTAGAATCTGTTTAACCAACAAACTTTATCATATAGTTGCATCCCAATCACAATCCATCACGAACTTTTATTACCATCATACTCAGTAGCCATTACCATTACCACGAAGTCAACCTTATCATTGACATGACACCTTAAACTTAGTTATTTCAACCATATCCAAAGGACTAACCACAACTTTATACACACTTTCTTACTATAATCCTCAATTGCTTTCACACAAGTATACTCGTTTGGACTTCCTTTACCCATAGCTTGTAATTCAGATATCGATCCACTCCCTTGGAGCTTGTGATAAAATCACCAGTCCTCATTTAAAATCCTCAGGATACACTTCACAACCTAAATGCATTAATATTGTACCCAAATATCCACCATTAAAATCTTTCTTATAAAGAAAGCTTAACCCAAGCTCCCGTAGTAACAAACTAGTTGGTTTCTCAAATGTGAATGCAACATCGAATCTCATTATACGAGCGTGTGATACAACTGATAGCTACTTAAGTAGTTAGTTTTTGCACTTGAAAACCAACATATTCATTTTTACATACCACTAGTACGATACCACAAAAGTCTGTTAGATCCACCACTAGAACACATCATACCTACCGAGAAAATCACACCAAGATAGCCCGAACTTTTTTTATCTATTGAATAGTTGCAAAACATTACCAAATCCATTTCGTTTCTAGCTCAAGACATATGCATTCTTTCATAGATCAGGTCGATAACACACACTCCATAACTCTAACCAAGTAAACATTGGTACCGCTGTAGTAGTCGTATCACGACCCTCTTTGATATACACTCTATCTATAAAACTGCAATAGAAATTCTAACCTCCATTGGCATAACATCATTCTCATCATTTTCTAAGTAATCCATAAATGTTATGACAACTTTACTAACTATAGTTTCCAAAGTTACAATGTTCATTATCTATCTTTTCCTTTAATAATTTCACTCTCAATTGTTGAACCATTCCTGATATTGCCTATACCACACAAGTATTATTCCCTCTATTGGGGTAACTAACCTAAAAAGATCACACGTTTAGGAAGTCCCTCAAATCATTGTTCAACCTTATCATTTAAATATCCTCATAATGCATCATCGAGTCATCACCTTACTCAACCCTTTGAAATTGTTGAACATTCATAATATGACCACACATCATTTCCATAAGTTTATCACTTCAACATTAGTACTAGGTCTAACATTCAAGCCATACACGACACACTAACTGCTCACATGAGGCACTATGCACGAGTCATTACTATAAGTGAGAGTGAATAGAGTGAAGTGATAATAATTAAATTGGACCAAGGACGCACGATAGAGATTCAAAAGGTGAAGATTATTCCTAAAAGTCATTGTAGCCTCTCGAAGATAAGTACATACATCTCCGTACCGATCCTCGAGACTCTACTTAGACTTGGCTTGTATAAACGTGAGACCTATTAACCTGGAGCTGTGATACTATTTTGTCACGACCCAAAATTGGATGTGATGACACTCGTCTTATCCCACCAAGACAAGTCAACCTAAAACCCAAAGATCACAGAAATGCAGAAGTAAGATAGATTGAAATCTCAAAATGACATAAGTGCGGATAACTAAACCAACTTAATAAAACTCCCAAAACATGGTTGTCACGTGTACAAATCTCTAATGTATTTTAACAAAATTGAAAGAAAGTACAAGTCTCAAATGACATTGTTTCTAGAATAGAACAAGATCATAAATAAGGAGAAGGAAAGTCCGCTCAGATAACAAACAGGTACCTCACAAATCTCCATAGGAAGTATCGGAAAAGAAGAGAATAGAAAGTATCACAAAAATGAGGGCTCGTAACCTACAAAAATGTAGAAGAAAGGGGTGAGTACCAAATCACACGGTACTACGCAAGTAAATTTCTAAACACAAGTTAATTAAGGGAATAAAATGCGAGTACTCCTTTACACCCCAACCGAACCTCCACAACTACAACCTGCATAAAACCAGCTCAACCTAACAGTTCACAATTTACATAGCACACAGCTCAACAAAAACACTCTAACAATTACATATCCTCAACAAAAAACTCAATATTTGTAACACCCCATATCCTAGAAAGACCAGATAACAAATTTTTAGAGTTTGTAGGTGCCACCGACGGAGCCCAAACCACAGCCTATGGACAGTGCAACAGACCGTAGTCAGGATCCGTGGTTGGTCACCCAGAATTCCAGGAACAAGTCATGACCTACGCCAGGACCTACGAACCGTAGGTGGGATCACGGTCCGTGGTCCAAGGCCATGGTTCATACCCCCATCCTTCAGCTCCCAAACGCCAAATGATGAGATGACAGGATGGACCGTAGGTCCATCCACGATCCATCGGTCAGGCCCGTAATTGGCCCCGACAACTTTAAAATTAGGGTCATTTTGCTCTTTTCCCCTGTGCATTGGACACCTAAACTACGTTGTTTAACCCTTAAACTATGTATTTTTTGTTAGTTTAAGCCTAGTAACTTAATCAGATCCTTCCCTTATCGATCCATTCTCCAAAATTCACCAAAACTAGAGCAAAAAGAGAAGAATCAGTCGACCAAGCCCTCTCAAGAACACGCAGCAAGGTTTTCTTCAGTTCCAGCCCCGAAATTGAAAGATTTCTCCGTGAAATTCGTCGCCAGGTATGTGGGATTTCAGTAGTGGATTACTTTCTTACACTAGGTCCATAGAATTCAGTCAGATTCTTGATTCTCTATCTCTTGTTTAGACCTAGGGTTTCTAAAACGTTAGAAAATGGTGGTGATTTAGCTGTTGTAGTGTTCTTAATTAGATTATCATGTTTTCGTAACATTGTTGCTTAGTTCCTTGCATGAAACTCAGAACTCTAGTTGTGTAGATTCGTTTAGTTCATGAATTACACTAGCTAGGTCAAATAAATAGATATACATGCCTCAGATTTGGAATGTTTCATTATCAGTACTTGAATGTTGCATTCTCAGTTACCATATCAGAATATTGAGCTATCCAGTATATTTCAGTTATGTTGTATTGCACACATTTCCAGTTGGGAGTAGGCTTAACACTGTGTTGGACTAGGGTTCAGTTACCCTCATAGTCCCAGAACTACATACCCCAGTAGGTTTATAAGTCTCGTCTATGGGTATAATATTTAGTGATCACGCCAGTCATGCCTCTATACACCTGGCAAGGTATATTGGGTCCTCTCGATGGGGCGCATACATCGAACTCCACGTGTAGCTCATGTGGTTTTAGGTCGGTTAGTAGTAGCTCCCACAGTCAGACTCTAGTGCATTTGACCAGGTTTTCAGTTATATTATTGTATTCAGTCTCAGCATGTTATGTACTTTGTCATTGCATTGAGTTTAGTTCTTTTCAGTATATATATTAGTATTTCCATCATGTTCAGATTGTGTCGTTGCTCAGTTATGCTTTGTTTAGTTATATGTTTGTTCAACTTTTATCCTATCCTGCATGCTCAGTACCCTCCAAGTACTGACGCATACTCCATGCTATATCTTTTTGTGATGTAGGTTCAGGTCCTCAGCATTCAGATCACATGTAGATTGGTTCCCGATCAATATTCGGCAGCTTCAGTGGTGAGTCCTCATACTTCGAGGACAATAGACATGTTTTCAGATTTAGTGTTTCATTTCAGTTTCAGTTTTGATTGAGTTAGCTAGGGGCATGTCCCAGCATCTCTAGTCAGTTAGAGGCTTTATTAAGCCATAGTTAGATTTAGCTTTAGTATTTTGAGTTATAGTCCAGTATCATTAACTCTTATTCAGTAATTATATATTCAGACCTGTATTGGGTATTTCCCATCATTCAGTTTATCTCATGTTTTAAGCTTCTACATAGTATCTTTTGTTCAGTTGTTTAAGTATGTTTATGATATGCCAACTTAGGGTTAGCTTGGGGTCACTCGTCATCTTAGGTCTCGTGTTTACGTCAAGGGGGTAGCCTCGGGGCATGAAAAACTTGGTATCAGAGCATTACATTTAAGAGTCCTAGGATGTCTGAAAAGCCACACTAAGTAGAGTCATTTTTATGGGTGTGAAGTGCACCACATCTAATGAGAGGGAGGCTGCAAAGTGTTTTAGGAAAAAATCACTTTCTTTGCTACTCTTATCGTGCGTAAGGTATGATCAAACTTCTCATTTCTAATTCGTCGTTATGCATTTTAGATCATGCCTCCTCGTTGAGCTTACCCAAGGAATGCCAATGCCAGTAATGCTAACACAGTTCCTCCTGTCCCAAACCATGAGGTTTCGAATGCAGAGTTTCAGAATGCTATCAAGCATTTGGCGGAGAGCGTAGCCAACCAGAACAATCAGTAGGGTCCAGTTCCTATAAATACTAGTGGTGGATCAGTGGCAGCTAGGGTTCAAGATTTTGTTAGGATGAATCCGCCTGAGTTTCTAGGGTTGCAGGTTGGTGAGGACCCACAAAACTTCATTGATGAGGTTAATAAGATCTTTGGAGTGATGCAAGTGACTGGAAATGATAGGGTAGAGTTGCCGTTCTACCAGCTTAAGGATGTGGCTCACATATGGTTCACGCAGTGGAAGGAAAGTAGGGGTGAGAATGCAGCTCCTGTGACTTGGGAATGTTTTACCGGAGCTTTTTTGGACAGGTTTTTCCCAAGAGAGTTGAGGGAGGCTAAGGCTCAGGAATTTATGAATTTGATACAAGGTTCAATGTCAGTCAAAGAGTACGGGCTTAAGTTCACCCAACACTCCAGGTATGCTCCACATATGGTTGCCAATCCCAGGGCGCAAATGAGTAAGTTCCTATTTGGGGTATCTGATTGGTGAAGATAGAGTGTAGAAATTCTATGTTTTTAGAGGATATGAATATCTCTTAGCTCATGACTCATGCTCAACAAGTTGAGGGAGATAATCTTAGAGAACTAGCTATGGACAACAAGAAGGCTACAAAAAGCTACTATGAGTACTCTCAGCAGAAATTGGGTAGTGGAAATCGCTCACAATTTCAGCAAAAATCTTCAGCTCCAGCACCTTCATCAGCTAGTGCTCCATCCCCCAAGTTTCGATAGGATCATAAAGGTAGGGCATCAGGCTCTAAGTCTCAAGGGAGTATTTCAGGTAACAGGACCTACCTGACTTGTCCAATGTGTGGTAAGAACCATCCGGGCGAGTGTCTTGCAGGCAAGGAAGGATGTTTTGGGTGTGGTCAGGCTGGTCAAAGGTTGAGAGATTGCCGTTCTTCTTAATAGGGACAAGGAGGTAACAATAATAGGGCTCAGTCTACAGCTCCAGTAGCACTAGCAGGTCACCCAACTCAGTAGGGTACTTTATCTAAAACTGGTGGTGGTCAGCGCCAGAACAGGTTGTATGCTCTCCAGGCTTGCCAGGACCAGGAAGATTCTCCTGATGTGGTCACTGGTACGTTACGAGTCTTTCATTTAGATATTTATGCTTTGTTAGATCCAGGGGCTACTCTTTTCTTTGTAACTCCCTATATAGTAGTAAACTTTGATGTCAATCCAGAAACTCTTTTAGAACCCTTCTCAATCTCTACTCCAGTTGGTGACCCAGTTATAGCTAGATGGGTATAAAGAAATTTCCCAGTCTCAATCTCTTAGAAACTCACCTCAGCAGATCTTATTGAGTTAGAAATGGTAGAATTTGATATCATTCTAGGCATGGATTGGTTACATTCCTGTTATACCTCAGTCGATTGTAGAACTAGGATCGTTCATTTATTAGTTTCTAAACGAGCCAGTCTTAGAATGGAAGGGTAGTAGCTCAGTGCCTATGGGTCGATTTATCTCTTACCTTAAGGCCAGAAAAATGATTTCTAAGGGGTACATCTATCATCTAGTTCGGTTTAAGGATTCAAACTCCGAAAAACCAACTCTTGAGTCAGTCCCTGTAGTAAATGAGTTTCCAGAAGACCTTCGCGGAGTTTCTCTTGAAAGGGAAATCGACTTCGGAATAGATCTCCTTCCAGATCCCCAGCCTATTTCGATTCCTCCTTACAGAATGGCTCGAGCAGAGCTTAAAGAATTGAAAGACCTTCTAGATAAGGGCTTCATCAGACCTAGTATCTCTCCATGGGGTGCTCCAGTGTTGTTCGTGAAGAAGAAAGATGGTTCTCTCAGGATGTGAATTGGCTATCAGCAGTAGAACAAAGTCACAATAAAGAATAATACCCTATCCCCAGGATTGATGACTTTTTCGATCAACTTCAGGGTGTTAGTCATTTTTTGAAAATAGACCTCAGATCTGATTATCATCAGCTAAGAGTCAGAGATAGTGACATCCCAAAAACATCATTCAGAACTCGATATAGCCATTATGAATTTGTAGTTATGTCATTTGGACTAACCAATGCTCCTGTAGCTTTCATGGACTTAATGAACAGGGTGTTCAAGCAGTATTTGGACTTTTTTGTTAACGTTTTCATTGATGATATCCTCATTTACTCTAGAAATCAGGAGGACCATGCGACTCATCTGAGAGTTGTTCTGCAGACTCTCAAGGATCGCCAATTATTCGCTAAGTTTAGCAAATGTGATTACAATCAGTTGCTTTCCTTGGTCATATAGTATCTAGAGAAGGGATCCGAGTGGATTCTCAGAAAATAGAGGCAGTGAAACAATGACCCAGACCCACCTCTCCAACAGATATCAGAAGTTTCTTGGGTTTGGCTGCTTATTACAGGAGATTTGTTGAAGTATTTTCATCTATAGCTTCCCCATTGACTAAGTTAACTCAGAAAAAGGTTAAGTTTCAGTGGTCAGCTGAGTGTGAGAAGAGCTTCTCAGAACTGAAAACTAGGTTGACTACAGCTCCCGTGTTGACTCTACAAGAGTGTTCAGACAGTTATGTGACCTATTGCGATGCATCCAGAGTTGGCCTAGGTTGTGTGTTGATGCAGTGAGGTAAGGTTATAGCTTATGCGGCTAGACAGCTTAAGGTACATGAGAAGAACTACCCAACTCATGACCTCAATCTTACAGCCGAAGTATTTTCCCTAAAGATTTGGAGACATTACTTGTATAGTGTTCACATAGATGTGTTCACAGATCATAAGATCCTTCAGTAGGTGTTCACCCAGAAAGAGTTGAATCTTCGCTAGAGGAGATGGCTTGAATTCCTCAAGGACTATGACATGAATGTGCTTTACCATCCTGGTAAGGCCAATGTAGTAGCCGATGCTCTTAGAAGACTATCTATGGGTAGTGTAGCACATGTTGAGGAAGAAAGGAAGGAATTAGCGAAAGATGTTCATCGGCTTGCTCTCTTAGGAGCTGGTCTCATGGACAGGTCAGATGGTAGTTTGATAGTTCAAAATAGATCAGAATCTTCATTGGTAGCGGAGGTTAAGGAAAACCAAGATAGTGATCCTATATTACTTCAGTTGAAGGGTGCAGTTCATCAGCAGAAAGTAGAGGTTTTCTCCCAAGGGGGAGATGGTGTGCTTTGTTATCAGGGTCGCTTGTGTGTTCCTAAGGTGGGTGAGTTGAGGCAGCAGATCCTTACAGAAGCCCATAACTCCAAGTATTCTATTCATCCAGGTGCCACTAAGATGTATCGTGATCTGTGAGAAGTCTTTTGGTGGAACGGTATGAAGAGGGATATAGCAGATTTTGTGGCTAAGTGCCCAAATTTTAACCAGGTTAAGGTAGAAAATCAGAAACTAAGAGGTATGACTCAAGATATTAACATTCCTACATGGAAGTGGGAAGTGATAAACATGGATTTCATTACGGGTTTACCTCGTACTCGCAGACAACATGATTCCATTTGGGTGATAGTAGACAGAGTTACTAAGTCCGCTCACTTTTTAGCTATTAAGACTACAGATTCAGTGGAGGACTACGCTAAACTCTACATTAATGATATAGCCAGGTTACATGGGATTGTTTGTTTATCATCTCAGATAGAGGTCCTCAGTTTACCTCTCATTTCTGGAATTTATTTCAGAAAGGTCTTGGTACCTAGGTAAATCTCAGCACAACATTCCATCCACAACCGAATGGTCAGGCAGAGCGTACCATTTAGACTTTAGAGGACATGTTGAGAGCTTGCGTGATCGATTTCTAGGGAAGTTGGGATGATCACCTACCTCTCATATAGTTCGCCTACAATAATAGCTACCATTTTAGTAATTAGATTGCCCCTTATGAGGCATTATATGGGCATAGGTGCAGATCTCCAGTTGTTTGGTTTGAAGTAGGTGAAGTACCCTGGATTGGGCCAGATTCAGTTCATGATGCTATGGAAAAAGTTCAGCTCATCAGAGATAGACTAAACACAGCCCAGAGTTTTCAGAAGTCCTATGCAGATGTGAGGAGAAGGGACTTAGAATTTGAGATTGATGATTGGGTTTTCCTGAAGGTGTCACCTATGAAGGGGGTGATGAGATTTGGCAAGAAAGGGAAGCTCAGTCCTAGATATGTTGGTCCTTACAGAATCTTGAAAAGGGTTGGTAAAGTGGCTTATGAGCTAGAGTTTCCAGCAGAACTAGCGGCAATTCATCCGGTCTTTCATATTTCATTGTTGAAGAAGTGTGTGGGTGATCCGGCATCCATAGTACCATTAGAAAGTGTGGATGTGAAGGATAGTCTCACTTATGAGGAGGTGCCAGTTGAAATTCTCGATCGTCAGGTTCGTAGGTTGAGAAATAAAGAAGTTGCTTCTGTTAAGGTTTTGTGGAGGAGTCAGTCTGTACAGGGAGCTACTTGGGAAGCAGAAGCAGCCATGAAGGCCAAGTATCCTCATCTCTTTCCTTCAGATTCCATTTCAGCTTCAGGTAATAGTTCCTCTCCAGTCTCTCAGTTTACTCTTGGGTAAAAATAAGTCTCAGTATCTTGTTCCTTCAGTTGTTCTTGCATTTCCAGCATATTTGCATGATCTTGGAACTCACTTCAGTCAAATTTCAGCTTCTAGTACTTAGTGGTAGGGATTGCAGCTCCTTCCCTCCATACTCAGCCAGTTTAGACTCTATTCGGGGACAAATGTTCCGAAGGGGGAGATAATGTAACACCCTGTATTTTAGATAGACCAGATAACAGATTTTTTGAGTTTGTAGGTGCCACCGACGGAGCCCAAACCACGTCCCATGGACAGTGCCATGGACCGTAGTTAGGATCCGTGGTTGGTCACCCAGAATTCCAGGAACAAGTCATGTCCTACGCCAGAACCTACAGACCGTAGGTGGGACCACGGTCCGTGGTTCAAACCCCCAGCCTTCAGCTCCCAGATGCCGAACGACGAGATGACAGTACAGACCATAGGTCCATCCACGGTCCGTCTGTCAGGCCCGTCGTTGGCTCCGACAGCTTTTAAGTTAAGGTCATTTTGGTCTTTTTCCCTGTACGTTGGATACCTAAACTACGTCGCTTAACCCCTAAACTATGTAGTTTTGGTCAATTTAAGACTAGTAACTTAATCAGATCCTTCCCTTATCGATCGTTTATCCAAATTCACCAAAACTAGAGCAAAAAGAGAAGAAACACTCGAACAAGCCCTCTCAAGAACACGCAACAAGGTTTTCTTCAGTTCCAGACCCAAAATCAAAATATTTCTCCGTGAAATTCGTCACCAGGTATGAGGGATTTCACTAGTGGATTCCTTTCTTCCACTAGGTCCCTAGAATTCAGTTAGATTCGTAATTCTCCATCTCTTGTTTAGACCTAGGGTTTCTAGAACTTTAGAAAATTGTGGTGATTTAGCTGTTGTAGTGTTCTTAATCAGATTACCATACTTTCGTAACATTATTGCTTAGTTCCTTGCATGAAACTCAGAACCCTAGTTGTGTAGATTCGTTTAGTTCATGAATTACACTAGCTAGGCAAATAAACAGATATATGTGCCTCACATTTTGAATGTTTGATTATCAGTACTTAAATGTTGCATTCTCAGTTAGCATCTCAGAATATTGAGATATCCAGTATATTCAGTTATGTTGTATTACACACATTTCCAGTTGGGAATAGGCTTAACACCGAGTTGGACTAGGTTTCTGCTACCCTCATAGTCCCAGAACCATGTGCCCACGTAGGTTTATAAGTCCCCTCTGTGGGCATCAAATTTAGTGATCACGCCAGTCATGCCTCTATACCCCTAGCAATGTATTGGGTCCTCTCGATGGGGCGTATACATCGGACTCCATGTTTACCTCACATGGTTTTATGTCGGTTAGTAGTAGCTCCCACAGTCAAACTCTAGAGCATTTGACCAGGTTTTCAGTTATATTTTTGTATTCAGTCTCAGCATGTTATGTACTTGGTCATTGCATTCAGTTCAGTTGTTTTCAGTATATATATCAGTATTTTGATAATGTTCAGATTATGTCATTGCTCAGTTATGCTTTGTTCAGTTATATGTTTGTTTAGCTTTTATCCTATCTTGCATGCTCAGTACCCTCCAAATACTGACGCATACTTTGTGCTACATCTTTTTGTGTTGTAGATTCAGGTCCTCAGCATTCAGTTCACCCGTAGATCGATTCTCGATCCATATTTAGCAGCTTCAGTGGTGAGTCCTCACACTTCGAGGACAATAGACATGTTTTTAGATTTAGTCTTTCAATTCAGTTTCAGTTTTGCTAAAGTTGCTGGGGGGATGTCCCAGCATCTCTAGTCAGTTGGAGGCTTTATTCAGACATAGTTAGATTCAGCTTTAGTATTTTGAGTTAAAGTCCAGTATCATTAACTCTTATTCAGTACCTATATTTAGACCAGTATTGGGTATTCTCCATCATTCAGTTTATCTCATGTTTTAAGCTTCCGCATAGTATCTTTTGTTCAGTTGTTTAAGTATGCTTATGATATGTCAGCTCAGGGTTAGCTTGGGGTCATTTGTAATCCTAGGTCCCCTGTTTACGTCAAGGGGGTAGCCTCGGGGCGTGACAATAATCATCAATCACAACTTCCACATAAAGGCACTCACAATATCAGCAACACACAAAATCAATTTCATCAATGATAAAGATGTGCAATACAATATCAAGTATAGTGATGCATGTCTGACCTAATGATACACACCCGCTGTCTCTCAATCCGGGACCCATGGGGGACATATCTGTCCATGCATCCATCACGGCGTGTGACACAACACTCGATAATAAAATATATCACGATGTGTGACACGTCACTCGATAATACTATCTATCGCGGCATGCGAAACGTCCCTCAAAATATAGTATCTGTCGCGGTGCGTGACATGTCGCTCAAAATGGTACATCCTCTTTAATTTCTTAATCTTCCTCAATTCACATAACACTTATCACAATCATGTCTCAAAACCATTGAAAATGACATGTCACACAAATAATGAGGAGATAACTATTTTCATAACAATGCACAATTCACAACAACACAATCGTGATACAACATCAACAATTAATCAATAAGCCTTTCAAACCATTATCAACACATCACCCACAAATAATTAATCAGATTTCCTTTTATTACCCCTTTTTCATCATTAAAATTATTCAATATGGACAAGTCAACCCATCACCATGTCCCATTACTCCCAACACATACCACAAGGAAATACATGGTTCTATACATTTAACAAGGGTTTAGAAATTCACTTGCCTCGAACGATCAAACAATTACTCCGGGACTTGAACCTTCCACTTTAGCTGACTTCCAAAT
Source organism: Solanum etuberosum (assembly GCA_029582245.1). Lineage (NCBI taxonomy): Eukaryota > Viridiplantae > Streptophyta > Magnoliopsida > Solanales > Solanaceae > Solanum > Solanum etuberosum. The sequence goes on from JAJONR010000746.1 coordinate 138,481, forward strand.
CAAGGCAATCTATTCACATTAATAATCAAAATAAGGTTTCGAAACTAACAACATCCATATTACTATATGTCTAGCCTAGACCCATAAAAACTCACTCAAATGTATAATCAAGCTCTTAATCTTGATTCCAATTAACATGTCCACTCTCATGTTTTCCAAATTTCAAGCCTAGGGTTAAGTTTCAATTTCTCCAAATATCATAAATATAATGGTATTCATATGATACCATACACCTAATATTTAATTACCTATCTCAATATAGCAAAACTTGAATTACAACATGATAACTATAAAAAGAATCTGAAACAAAACTAGGACTTGACCATAAAGCTCATTAGCTAAATCACGAACATTATACAAAAAAATTACCTTATAAATGAAGGTAGTGATTAGCTTATAATCGTTGGCCAATGATTTGTCACGCGTGAGAACTTTCAATGATCCAAACCAATAATAAATTCCTCTAAATTGAATTTTGTCATATATTCATTATTACCTAATATTCAATCATTATTAAACATTTGTGTAAATATTTATATAGTACTCATTGTTTAATTGATAAGAAGAGAATTAACAACAAAAATAGAATATCTATGGAAGAGTTTGTCTGTACCTATATTGCTATCCTCCATTGATGAGTCCGATATTTCTACTCATTTGGGCTTTGTTTCGATAGCATAAGTGTCCTCAAATGCCTAATTTATGCTCTAAAATGATGTTAAAGTGTGGATTTATAGCTATAAAGGCTAAGGAGCAAGGCAAGGACATGACCGGGCAAAATGGAGCTAAAAAGCTAAAGAAGTGAAGAAAAGTGATTCTGGTGATCGCCAAGACCACTCGGTGAACCACCGAGTGGCTCATCAATCCGCCCAAAGTTCCAGCATACCAGCCTTGAGGATGAGAGAAATTGGGTGAGGCACAACCCTATTGGCGAGGCGCCGACTGGATCGGTGAAGAAAGTTTAGACCACCGTAAGTTACATAACATGTCATGAAGATGCAAGCATATTGGCGATCCAAAGGAGCAAAGGGAAAAATGCGGAACCCATCAGCGACCCCGAGTTAGATCGCCTAAAGTTACAGTGCATAATGGGATTAAAATATGAAACTCGAAGGCGATGCACAAGGGCATTTGGCGAGTCGCCGACCAGTCGGCGAAGCCTGACTTTCCTTGCCTATTTGCCCCAAACTGCCAAACTTTGGATCAATATAAATTGATATTTTGAAGAAGAGAGAAGGCATCCAAACATTGTGAAACTCATACCCAGAATGAGAAAACACTGTTCTTGCTCAGTCTTCAAGTTTTCAAGTAGATTTTAGAGTTGGGTTTGTAATTAAAGCAAAGTTTACTCATTTTGAAGTCTTAGAAATCAATACCCAGCTATGGAGCATGTAGTAGGTACTGAATTTTCACTTTTTATAATAACTAGCTAAAACCCCATTCTTGGGGGTTTGACCATGTGATTAATTGCTTAATTTAGCTGATGGGTGTTAGAAATTATTGATTGTTTGCTAATTCGAAGTGGGTCTGATTTATTGATGCTGTTATTTTGCTGTAGTGATCGTTTGTTTCACTGTTTTTACTATTTTATACTTGCTTGAGAGAGAATTTTAAAACCAAGGCTATAAATTATCACTTGTAGTAATTGGGTTGTTGTGGGTTCAACTCGAGAGAGTGAATCCTAAGTCTCGTTCTACCTATCTTGCTCGAGAGAGTAGAAGGAGTGAGGTTGTAGGGTGGTTCTCATGTTAGTCTATTGAGGTTTGAAAGAACTCAATTGAAACGTGGTAGTTGTTTGAGAGAAAGCTACCTCAACTAGAGTCCATTCTACTCACGAGGATTTAGTAGCATTTAGTAATTAGCTAGCACCCATTTAGCATAATTGGCAGTTGATTGGTCAATCTCCCAAGTACCTCTAAATCATTTGATTACCCCTATTATTTGTTATTGCTGAGATTGCTAATTGGTCTTAAATTCCCCCACTTGACATTTTATGTCACCCTTTTTAACTTATTTAAGTGATTCCGATAATTTCTATTCCTACAACTAATTAAATCACATTTACTACTTCGTAATTGAATTCAAACACATGCTACTCCCTGTGTGTTCAACTCCAACTCTTCATTGGGTTTTTACTAATTAACGATCGTTTACACCTAGAATCGGATGAGGTGTACTTGAAACGTTAATCAAAATGGCGTCGCTGTCGGTTAGTGGTGTTGTTTAGAATTCTATTATTAAATTTAAATTGTGATTTCTTTGTGTTGTAGTTGAATCAACTTACCGTTTGTAGTGAGCTGTTTGTGTTCAGGTGAAAGGATGAGTGTAAATGAAAGCACCGTGAATCAACTTGGACAACAAGGTGATGGTTGTGAGTTCTTTCACCCCAACGAAGATCTATTGGGGGGTGAAGTGCTATTCACATACCTCCGGTTGTGAGCTATGCTGAATTTCATGTGACAAACACAATGTTGCACCTTCTACAAGCCAAAGGCATTTTTGGGGGACTAGAGCATGAGAATCCCCATAAGAATATTCGTAATTTTCTAGAAGTGTGCAGCCCGTTCTCACTCAAGGATGCTACACAAAAATCAATTAGGCTACGGTTGTTCTCGTTCTCTTTAATGGGAGATGCAACCTAGGCCAAGGGTACCCTTTCATGATGAGTTAATGAGCTATTCTAGTAACGTACCATGATTCGGTAGGCCAAGGGCACCCTTTCATGTGTAATTGAGTCAAGTCAAGACTTAATAACTACTCAATGGGAATGTAATTCTTAGTACCGAGTGGATATTGAATGAGATGGGAGCTCTCCCGTAGTAAGGTCACGTTTCTAGAAGCAATCTCTTGAGATGGAAGCTCCCCCGTAGTAAGGTTGGGTTTCTAGTAACATTCTCCCTATCCCATAACTATGTGCCTACATAAGTCTTTAGCTAGTGGATCCACCTAAGCTAACAAACTTTATTTCTACCTTAGGCAAGTAGGACACCTCTTTTCGGTGTGGGGGCATGACACCGGATTCCATGTAGCTCACATGGTCTATGTCGGTTAAGGGTTATTCCCTCCATGACAAGAACATGAACTATGTACAAGAACATGAACTATGAACAAGAACATGAGTTATGTACTATGGTTCTCAAGAGGTTCTACTTAGTGTGAGTGGGGGTATGGGACTTCATTCATGCATTGCACAAGTAGGCTTTGAGAGTGGTCATGGTGTATTTCTCTTATGCTATGATGATGTATGAATTAATGCATGCTTTATATGGATTGTTGCTATGAGTGGCTTTCCTTGACATGAGTTGTTGAATATAAATGTTTCCTTGTCTATGAGTAGTAACTATGGATGAGATCAAAGCATGACAAGTATGAATATGGTAACCTAAAGGTGGTACTTAGTATTAGATGGGATTATGAGATCTTATCTATGCATCGCACAAGTATGGCTTAAGGTTACTTATAAGATGGTTCTCTCATGACATGAAAAATCTAAGTGTTTGACTTGTGTTATTACACTAATGCTCATGATGATTCTTAAACTTTATAAAGTGCATGATTTCAAATAAAATGTCCCTTTTTGGCATGTTTCAAGGATTGTATGCATGGCTATCATACTTAGTGCATTTTTGTACTAACCCATATTTTCTATATTTTTCTATAAGTGTAGGGCCCGGTTGTTGAGGTGTGCTTCCTTCTTGGTCAAAGCTTGGATCGACTATTCTCCACGCTTTTGGTGAGTCCTCATGGTTCGAGGATGGAAGATGTTCCTTTCTAGTTTATTTCTCACATTCTATTTTGAGACTATATTGTAAAGGGTTGTGACCCTATTTGATACTTCGATTGTATTAGATGGCTAATTGTGATAGTCTAGACTTCCGCTTGCTTTTATAAAAGTCTTCGATTGTATGGATAAAGTTTTAAATTCCGCTTCATTTCTTTAATCGTATGTTATGATATGCTAAGGGGTTGTATGAAACCCCTTCGGGGTTGAGTACACCTTGTCACATCTAGAGGATACCCCTGGGTCATGACAAACTGTAATTCATTAACCTTCATAAAGGAAATATGAGTGTGAAAGAGAATGCTTTGAAACTCGCACAATTTTCCAAATATACTCCTTCTATGGTTGTCGACTCTAGGGCAAGGATGAGTATGTTTGTTTCGAGTGTTTCTGAAATGTTGGTTAAGGAATGTCGTACCGCCATGATCATTAAGGAAATGGATATTTCTCGCCTAATGATACATTCTCAACAAATAGAAGTGGAGAATCTTAAGGAAGGATCTAGGGAGGCAAAGAGAGAAAATACTGGTGATGGTGACTTTTCACATCCAAGGTCCAATGGACATGGTCATTTTGAATTCCAAAAAAGGTTCTTCTGTAAAGGTCCCTCTAATGCTCAGTTACAAAGTTCAACAAAGATAGGATGGCTAACCCTAAGCCTCAAGAAGGAATGGTGGTGGATGTTGATTATCTCTTGTACTTGGTGTGGAAGGAAACATGAAGGTAAATTCTTAGCCGGTACAGATGGTTGCTTTGGATGTGGTAAGAGTGGTCACAATATAAGGGATTGTCCATCACTTATCGCTAATGGAAGATACGGTAGGAAAGCTCTGCCTAGTGGTTCAGGTTCAAGTTCTCCAAAAAAAACCATATTTAATGCAATTCAAACCCGACATGAGCAAGAGGCTTCTCCTGATGTAGTTACTGGTATATTGAAAATCTTTCATCTTGATGTTTATGCTTTGCATGAACCCGGTGATAACTTGTCTTTTGTGATGCCATATATGGCTATGAGGTTTGACATTTCTTTGAATGTGTTGATAAACCTTTTTTCTGTCTCTACACCTATTGGTGAATCTATGTGGTTAAGAGATTCTATAGAAATTATCCCGTCTCCTTATTCCATAGAGTCACTCATGTTGATCTTGTAGAGCTTGATATGTTAAATTTCGATGTTATTCTTGGTATGGATTGACTCCATTCTTATTATTCGTCTGTTGATTGTAGAACCCGAGTGGTTAAGTTTCAGTTTCCAAACGAACCCATCCTAGAAAGGAAAGGTGGAAATTTGATGCCTAAGGATCAATTTTTTTCTTGTCTTAAATTTAGAAAGTTTCTAACGTTGTGCACCGTTAAAAAGACTTCTAAGCGAAAGGATTAACAATACATGCATAAACACTATTCAAGAATTACTTAATTATTATTCATACTTTGTTAATTGCACATTGTTCCCACAACCCTAGTTTTGGATTTATCTACTCATGCTTGAGAGTTCACAATTCATAATTAAGTTAAAGAATTCATGAACTTACAGTTAGAATAGATGAAACCCGAAATCTTCAATTGAATTTCAAAGTAAAAATTGTATAAAACGAAATCCGGAAAGTTAATTGCTAAGAGTTTGCAAATTAATTCCCAAAGAACAAAACTTAGAAGTATACAATAATGTCTAACCCCCAAAAATGATGATTATAACTTCTATTTATAGAAAACAAATCCTAAATTAAATAGGAAATAAAATAAGGAAATAAACTGCTGAAACGCAGTTTCTGTCGACACTTCGACCTACGGACCGTGGGTCCACCTACAGTCCGTAGGTCCCCTTCCGTGGCTCAATACTTGGAAAAATTCATCAGGTACTAGAACCTTCAAATCCCAGATCCCCATCGACGGATGTGCAGGACGGACCGTGGATCGACCTACGGTCCGTCGTCTGCTCCGTGGTTCCACACTTGGTCAGACTTCCCTGATCTTCCACCTACGATGCATCACCTACGGTTGATGGACTGGACTACGGTCCGTCCTGGCACTCCATGGACTGAGTACTGGAACTCAACTCCCAGACCAGGACCTACGACTGCCCATCCACGGCCCGTCGTTTGACCTACGGTCCGTGGGTGGCTCTGTTGGTGGCTACTTCTGTACTTTTCAGCTCACATCTTCATCAACCGCATCCAAACCTATTTCCTGCAAGAATTACACAGAAAACATTATTCCTAATAACAAAATAGCTCAAGACACACACAAACTCTAAGTGAAACGTATCAAAAATAGCGTAAACTCACGGTATATCAACACCCTCAACTTAAACTTGTTGTTTGTCCTCAAGCGACACACTAAACTCTCAATGACACTTATGTAGAAGCAGACATACAAACTCAAGCAATCACATGGCTATCTCAATCAATTCCATCACATTAGTGCAAATCTTTTCATCTAGACTCAACACACTAACTCATGCGGAGGATTCTCTTCCCGTCTTTGAGCATATCACTTTCCGGTGCTTGAACGGGCCTCTCTTCCTCAACGGTATCTTTTCTTCCACATAAGCGTTACTCCCTTATTAACCTTCACATTACCGACTGCTATCTTCCCATTTCAAGTCACAACCGCCAAATCTCTGTCATTATCAGCCCTCAAATTTGTTGCGAACTCAGCTTCACCCATTTCAAACACCTTGGGTTCTAGTTGTGCAGAAAGTTGGCTCATTTGACCCTCAAGTTGTTTGATTGCATCAGCGTGAGAATTTACCCTATTATTCAATGATGAGAAATCAATTTTCATCTCCTTAAGCATGTCATTATATCCTTCAACCTTATCTCGGATACGAGACAACAATTCATCCACACGTAGGCTGCCTAAACTACCCTTAGATCTATGGCTGTCACTTGATTGCGTGTGGTACTCTTCATGCCTATCTTCTCTTTTCCAAGGATCATTTTGTTCAGTCAAATATTTATTGTATCGCCTCCTATCTTCTTCATTATATGAGTTCCAACCTTGATTCCCACCCAACTTTACATAGCTCGAGTGAGAACCCTCCTCAAGTATAAACACACCTCTTACATCTTTGTGTTCACCAAATCTCCCTAGCACTTTTTTTCTCAACAATTCTATTTGGGACATCATTTTTCTCATATTCTCATCCCTCTTTTTCTTCTTGTCAAGTTGCTCCTTTGTCATCCTAAAATTTAAGGAAGATACTTGGTCTTCTTGAGTGTACCACGCCCGATTGATATTTGTCATTTCATCAAGAAGGGACGAGGATACCTCAAATAGTTGTAACATTATCCCCCCTCGAGACAGCTGGTCAGCAATCCCTTTGTTCACTGAGTCTAAACTCTGGTAAAAATATTGAAGTATCACATTACCCGAAAGACCATATGTAGGACATTGTAGTAGAAACTTTTGAAATCTCAGCCAAGTTTCATGAATCGGTTCCCCTTCTACTGGCTTGAAGTTTTAGATGTTGTCATGTTATTTCACCATCTTTGAGGGTGGAAAGAACCTTATGTAGAATGCCCCGGTAAGCTCCTCCCATGATAAAATGGAGTCCCTTGGTAGCCCTGCTAACCACTTGGTTGCTTCCCCCATTAAAGAAAAATGGAACAACCGGAGCCCAACTGATTTTGTGAAATATTCTTGAGTGAGAACGGACTACATAACTCCACAAAGTTCTGAATATGCTCATGGGGAATCTCATGATCCAGCCCCCCAAATATTCCTTTAGCTTGCAAGAGTTGCAGCATTGTGGTTGTCACATGGAATGCAACATGATCCACAACCGAAGGTAGGTGAATAGCACCTACGCCTCCCAATAGAGCTTTATTGGCGTGAAAGAAATCACCACCATCATCTTGGTGACCAATTTGGTTCACGGTGCTTTCATTTGCACTCATCTTGTCACCTGATAACAAACAGCTCATAACAAAAAGGTAACTCAATTCAACGACAACACAAAGAAATCACAATTCAAACTTCAATAAGAGAATTCTAAACACCACTCCTAGGCAGTGGCGCCATTTTGATTAACGCTCAACTGCACCTCATCCGATACTAGGTGTAGACGATCGTAGTCTAGTATAAGACCCAACAAGTGAGTTGAGGTCGAACCCACTGGGAGAGGTACGAGTTCCAATTCAATTATGAAGGTATAAATGTCAGATGGGGGAATTGGCTGTCAATTAGCAGCTAAAGAAATAACGAACAACAGGGGTAATCAAGTAATTAAGAGATACTTGTGGGTGTGACAAACTAACTGTCAATTTCGCTAAAAGGGTGATCGGTGATTACTAAAGGTTTCTAAATCTTAGCGGGTGGCTAGACCTTAGATGTAATAGCTTTCTCTCGAACAACTATTACGATTCAGGTGAG